>SNQJ01S0046038.1:69482-118448 GCA_010110895.2 Picea sitchensis
GTACATGCATCTTTCAAGACACTTATTTACAACACCCATGATTATCCTTGAACAAACCCAACACTCATTTATAAGTTTGTTGAAGGTAGAGAATGTAATGTTTATGGTATATTGACAAATGTCTTTTTAATTTCATAATTTATCTCATATTTTCTATGGTTCAAGGAGCATATTCATGGGGTCACTTCCTTTACATGACTTCTCTAGCCTTGAGATGCATGTGGGGAATCCCTTGATTTTCTTCCTACTTCCTAGAATTCTTTCTATGTGGATCTTGTCTATCATTTGGAGTCAAGAGTCAACATTATAAACTAAGCCTTGTCATGTCCAAGCCTCATTCAAATTTTATTTTTTATCACCATTGCATTGATGAGGCCAGAACCTTGATCCTTACCGGGAACTCCCTCATTGAGAAGTAGATTCACCTTTTCTTACTGTTTCCCGCAATCCTATCCGGAGAGCTCATCAATTTTAATCTGTCAGGAATACCCGTTTAGAGTGTTTATTATGCATTGTCTTAAGACTAATACGAAGCTTGAAGGTTGAAATCCTATCGGGATCCCTTCATCAGGTTTTTATCATCTGGTTGATTGAGTGAAGTCCCTTGTGATTTTCCTGATGTTTGAAAGGTGTGAGATTTTTCATAATGATGTCTATCAAGTTCTTCTTTTAACCTCTCCTCTCTTTGAAAACTCGGGCCCAAAGAGTTGTCAAGATGCATGGATGTAGGACCTTGTCATATCACCACCCAATTCTTTCTCACCACTTGTCGTAATTAGTTTCATGCATTGTAACCTGATGGGGAAACCTTTTCCATGATCTGATCATATTCCTTCTCCTTGAAATATTATCAGGTTTTCCCTCTGAGATGTTAAACTTAACTAGATTTACATGTATCGCGTGCTTGGTTAGCATCAATCTCCTTTTATCATATGAATCATTATTTATGATGTTTATTTTTTTCATGATGTGTCGTCTTTTTCCCCCTGTTCACTTTCCATTCGTCACATCCAAATTTGAACGATCATGACCTGTGTACAACATACCTACTCGATTTGACACCCAATTACTCAAAATCTACATGGTATACCTTACTCCTATTTTTGTTCCCTAGGTGTGGAACCCTGATTGGTGTGGAACCATGATTGGCATGGAACCTTGAATCATGTGTAACATCCTCAATATAATCCCCATTTTAATTTATGCATAATGTAGATATGAATATGGCTATGGAAAAACGATGTAATATGCAAATGGTATTTCTGATTTTAATAAATATAATGTGATACCAATTGTTGGGAACATGGACAGAGATAGGGGTTGATTTATCCACAAGAGAGAGGAATGTATAGGAGTGTCTAAGAAGAGACCAAGGAGGTAATTAATTGTGGCTATTAATCCAAACCTAAATTTTCAAATTTTATTATCATGTGGGGAAACCTTCTATTTCTAGTTGAGTGTATGAGAGAAAATCATTAAAACTCATGTCAGGGGGTGGGTTTAGAATTCACTTCCATAGTTATTGGAAGCATGGGGGTGTAGTAAAATCAACATTGGGAAGAGTGAGAATTCAACTATCTTGGGGAAATAGAGGAAATTTGTATGGGGGAGAATAGGAAATTTTTCACATTTAGTTTTGCATGAAAAACAAGGGGAGAGAAAGGAAAAAGAGCACTAGAACTAGATCAAGAAGGATGGGCAAATTCTGGAGTGTTTTTAGAGAATTATAGAGCTGAATATTGAAGAGCCAGGTTGTTGGTCCCAAAGAGTGAACTCTTGGGTGATTTGCACTAGAACACCAATTGTTTGTTATTGTTTTCCTAGTAGTTTTTCTTGGTAGTGAGTTCCCTTGAGTTCCCAACATAGATATTCATGGTTACCTATGTCAGACGGGCCCTGATAAATGAGTGGGACACCTAATGGATTGAGAGTAGTGAAGGGATACATTCCTTGGATTGGGTAGGTCAAGAATAAGAGAGCTAGAGGAAATTCGGGATAACTGTAGGAGAATACCAATGGGTTGTGATTTTTAGAGTTGTGAGTGGATTGTGAGAGGAAACCTTATCTTGTGGATTCCTAGCCCCATCTCGAGGGTGACTTGTTGTTGATATTTGGAACATCAGGTTTATGTTTGGGTGGAACGTCCTTTTGAAGAAGCTAGTTGCAAAAATGTTTTAAAAAGATAAGTGTTTATTTATTTTCTGAGTTATCTGATGAGTTACATGGCTATGCATTTTATGATGTGTATGAGAATGGTTTTTATGTGTCAATGTAGTTGATTATTTGGATGAATTGTATTCATATATAATTTTGTAGACACATTTAATTATGGGTATCATATTTTAGTGGAATATGTGTAAGGTCAGCGTAGGAGAAAGGAGAGAGAGAAGGTTGGCGAGGAAGGGTTAAGCGAGCGAGGAGGGTGATGTGGCATCACCTTAGGGTGCCATGTGGACCAAGAATACCACACCAGAATACTAGATGGAAAATATGGAAAACTTTTTACCTGAATTTTTGTATACTCACCAAGCCAAACAAATTTGGTTTAGTGAAATTTATCCAAAAGTGCACAATTTGGGAGATAACTTGTTTGGATAAAAATTTTGAGTCTGGAAAAAGGGGTGAAAATGAACAAAGGTTTCATTTCCATATTGTTGTAGTTTTTTACTAAAGAATTGGAATGTCAATATGAGAGTTTTTATGAGTTCCCTTTCAAAATTATTATCTGTGTCTCATAAAACAAATTCGCTAGTTCCTGACATAATTACTTATACAAGTGGAAAAAGTTTGTGTTTGGGATTATTTGCACCAGAATGAAAAATATATAAAAGGGGCAAATTAGCAATATTCAAATTACCATGAATTTATGCTCAAAGCTCAAAATTCAGCAAGAAAGTAGTCATTGGAAATATCTTAGATGGGACAATCCATCTATCAACCCAAAATATTGATTTGGGTAATGTAAGTTGCGATCAATGCAAAAGAATATGGTTGGTGACATTAAAGAGCAGGAAAACTTGTGTATTGTTTTCCATAATTGTATATGTATATATTTTTGTCTAACAAAAATTTGTTTGCATGCACTTTTCTTGCAGAATTTAGAGGTACAAGAAGACATTTTGGTTCATATATGAGAACCACATCCATGGAAGATGCCCAAGGTTCCTACAATCATGGAGATGAATTCAGAGGGTAACATGTCGGCATGGGAAATGTTTAGAAAAATTATAATGGAAGAAGAGGTAGGAAAGAGCATGTAACTATGAGAATCCTACAAAGAGAAGTGTAGAGTTATAGGGTAGAAAATGAGAATATTATGAATGCTCATGAAGAGATACTTCAGAGCTTGAACATGTCATAGAGGCAAGCCAATAATGACTCTATCACAAAGCAAGAATCTAGTGCTAGACAAGTGACATCATAAATATCCCATAGCATAAGGGATGAGATTGGGAATGGTAGGACATCAAGGAGTATGAGAAATCACCATCATTCCCTAGAGAAATCCACTAGGAGAGCTAACGAAAGTTCAAGGCCAGGAAGTAGTCCAAGTGTGTCCCTTGTGAGGAGAAAAAGGAGAAGGCTTGAGGGAGACATATTGCAAGGTGAAATCAGGAAAATAATGCCACCAACATTCAATGGTGAGTATAGGAAGGGAGAAGAGGTTGAGGCCTAGATGTTTGAGATGAAGAAATATCTTTAGCTACATGATTATCCCTCCAGGGTAGAAGCAAGAATTGAAACCTACCACTTGCAAGAAAAGGAAACCATGTGGTGGGATCAACTTAAGCAAACAAAACACCTTGATGAGAAGAGGGTCTCATGGAGGAAGTTCAAAGGAAATTCCAATATAAATATCTATCTGAGCATTACTATGAAAGGAATATGAAAGAGTTCTTTGAACTCAAGTTGGGAAGTATGACAATGGATGAGTATAAGAATAGGTTCTTTGAATTGTTGAATTATGTGGACTTCATAAAGGGTGAGAAGTTCAAAATACAAAGGGTTCTAAGTGGGTTACCATCTTTCTACAATGACAAGATACAATATGATAACCCTATAATTTTTTAGGGGAACATAAGGAGATAAAATCATCTTTATGAACATAGCAGAGGGAGGCCATTCTTCATAAAATATTGGAATGACAAGATGAAGGGTAAAAATGAGAAAAGGCAGAAATTTTTTAAGTCGCCCTTTTTCAAGAACAACTCCCAAGAAAATCAACAAGTAAAATCAACCCAAAATGAGCACATGGGAGCATATTCATTTGGGAAAAATCCAATACAACAGCCTATACAATGTTGGGGATGTGAGGGAAATAAATTATATAGGGACTTCGCTCACAAAGGTGAAATAATGAGGACTTTCCACAACATTCAGGAGGTTGAGTAAGTTGAAGAAATGGGAGGAAGCATGCCAAGGATTTATGTATCCTTGGACAACAGGAAAATAGAGTATTGATCCCCCATGATTGAAGTGGAAGGTAAGATTGATAACCATCCCATATAAATTTTAATTGATTCTGGAGCTAGGCATAGTTACATAAACTCTAACATTGTTGAAATATTTCACTTGCAAAGGAGTAAGCATAAGAAATTTTGGTTAGTTCAGTTAGCCATAGGGGCTAAGAGAAATATTAATGAGTTTGTTAAATATGGTCCAATAGACATGAATGGACTCGGCATAAAGGTATATGTGAATATCATACCATCGGGTTCATATGATTGTGTAATTCACATGGATTGGTTGAAAAAACACCATGTTGTCCTAGACTATTAAAACAAGACAATATTTTGTCATGATGAGGAAGGGAAGAAAGGAAAGATTCAAGGAATTCCAAGAGTTGTAGATGTTAGAGAAATTTCATCCATGTAGCTGAAAAAGAGTTTTAAGAACGGACATCAGATTTTTGTAGCCCATATGAAAGAGGTAGCCAGAGATAAAGTGGCAAGTATTGAAGACCATCCAGTCTTGAAATTTTTTGAAGATATTTTTGGGGAGATCCCAAGATTTCCACGAAAGAGAGACATTGATTTTTCTATTGGTTTGGTGCCATGAGTTTCCTTTGTGTCCAAGACTCCTTACATAATGTGCACACTAGAATTAAAAGAGTTGCATTGAATGAAACTTCAAAAGTTGTTAAAGAAGGGGTATATATGCCCAAGTGTGTCACCTTGGGGAGCTCCAATTATTTTTGTAAAGAATAAGGATGGGACATTAAGTCTATTTATTGATTTCAAGCAGTTGAATAAGGTCACAATAAAGAATAAATATCATTTTCCAAGGATTGATGATCTTTTTTATTAGCTGAAGGGTGTAAGAATCTTTTCCAAGATTGACTTAAGATCCTGTTATCATCAAGTGAGGGTAAATGAAGAGGACATCAACAAGACAATGTTCATAACAATATATGGGCATTATGAATTTATAGTAGTGTCGTTTGGGATATCAAATTCCCTAGTTGTTTTTATGTTCCCGATGAATGAAGTGTTTAGGGAATACCTAGACAAGTTTGTAATTGTTTTCTTGGATGATATTCTAATCTACTCCAAGACAAAAGAAGAGCATGAGAAACATTTGATAATGGTGTTGCAAGTTTTGAGAGAGAATAAGTTGTATGCCAAGTTAAGTAAGTGCATCTTTTATCAAAAGAAGATTCACTACTCGGGGCATATTATTTTAGCAGATGGGATAACAGTCGATTATGAGAAAATAGAGGCCATTAGAGGGTGGTCATCGCCAAGAAATGTGACATAGGTTAGATCATTTATGGGTCTTATTGTCTATTACCAAAGATTCATAAAGGGGTTTTCAAAGATTGCAAGCCAAATCACTTCTTTACAAAAGAAGGGAGTAAAATTTGATTAGACTCCCAAACGTGAAGAAAGTTTTTAACAGTTGAAATATATTTTGACCAATGCACCAATATTAAATATTGCATACCCAAATGAATATTTTGTATTGTGCATTGATGCATGCAAGGAAGGGCTTGGTGGAGTCCTCAGTTAAAAGGATTATGTGGTATTCTATGAGTCCTGGAAATTAAAGGAGCGTGAGAGGAATTATGCTACACATGACTTGGAGTTAGAAACCATCGTACATGCATTAAAACTGTGGATACATTACCTCATTCTTATATTTGAGCTAAGGACAGACCATTTTGATCTAAATATGTTTGGACAACCAACATTAAATGCTAGACAAACTAGATGGCTCAAATTTATAAGTGAATACGGCTTTGAAATTAAGCATATCAAAGGAAAATAAAATCAAGTGGTTGATGCACTGAGTAGAAGAGCTCATGAAATGAAAATTTCAGCCATTAGTATGTTTAACACATATTTAAAAGAAAAAAATTTAGAGGCTGCAAAATCAGACCAACAATATTTAAAATTAAAAGAGACATTGCAACAAGACAATTTACAACAAAAATTTAATTGTTATGAGTTGAAACATGATGGAATCCTCATGTACAAAGGAAACATTTATGTGCCAAATTCAGGAGAGCTGAAAAATATAGTGTTGAAGGAAATGCACAATGTGCCATATGTTGGTCACTCAAGACATCAGAAGACAGTCAAAACTATAAAAATCCAATACTTTTGGCCAAGAATGAAAAATAAAGTGGATAATTACATAGCTAGATGTCTAGAATGCGAAAAAGTGAAGACATAGCATAGACATCCTACGGGGTTGCTACAATCATTGTCCATTCCTGAGTGGAAGTGGGAAGTGGTTACAATTGATTTCCTTACAAATCTGCCCAGAAAAATGAAGCAACATGATTCCATCATGGCAGTGATGGATAAATTAACAAAAGGTGCACATTTTATTCCAATGAAGACAATGCACAAGGAAAAACATATTACAAAAATTTACATTAAGGAAGTTGTCAAGCTACATGGAGTGCCTAAGGCAATTATTTCAGACAGAGATCCAAAATTTACCATGAATTTTTGGAAAGGTTTATTCAAAGGATTTGAAAAAAACTTAAATCTCAATACATCATATCACCCAGAGTCATATGGGAAAATGGAGAGGACTAACAAAATCATCGAAGACATGCTCATAATGTATGTGATGGAACAACCATCAAAGTGGAAAGATTATATCCACTTCGTGGAATTTGATTACAATAATGAGTATCAAGCCTCATTAAAAATGATCACATTTGAAGCATTATATGGTAGGAAGTGTAACACACCAGTGAGTTGGGATAACCCAACATACAGAGATATCATTGGGCCAGAATTGTTAAAGGAAATGGAAGAACAAATGGTAAATATCAGGCAGAATTTAAAGGTTGCCCAAGACAAACAGAAAAGTTTTGCATACAAGAATAGATTTTTTAGAGATTTTAAATTGGGAGAACATGTTTTCCTAAAAGTGAAAGAAAAAGAAGTTTGATAAGATTGGGTTGCTGCCCAAAATTGGTAGCAATATATTGTGGTCCTTTTAAAATATTAGAAAAGGTAGGGCCATTTTCATACATGCTATCATTTCCTGCATCCATGAGAGTGCATAATGTTTTCCACATATCATTATTAAAGAAATATGTGTCTGAACCTAACCACATAAATGATTGGATCGTGATCCAGGTGGAAAATTGTAACGTACCCAACCACTCACAGGACGTGCACGCTAACCACAAGTCCCTTCTCTAGACTAATTTGAACCCTGCTCAAACTTTAGATAACAAGGATGCATGAAAGGTTCACATGCATTGATCAAGATTCATGCTAAACATAAAAACAATGAAGCATACGACATGCACAACCATAATAAACAAGCATGCATACTCTAAATACATTGAATTCAACGATAAATAAATACACAGGGAAATAAATAATATACAGGTAAATAATACCATGACAGAGAGCGCTTACTTTTATAAAAGAAAACCATTGATTGGCTGCAGACCAAGGAATTTCCACCCAATCGTAGACAATGTTGTTCCAAGTCTCAACAACAATGTCACCCATGAGCCAGGGTTATGAATCTGCAAGGACGGTTCCAGAGTGTTACTTGGCTTCCCAAAAAAGTCAACACTCAATCTCTCACGGGCTTCCCAACACCCACATCGATCCAAGTACCCATATATCTTCTACCCAACATGCACAACCCAAGAGAATGGACCTCCACCCTTCTCTTCCATGCAATCCCTTAGGAAGTCCTTCTCCTTCCAGGGCTCCAGTGCAGCTAGTCCAGAATATCCATGTTGGGAATCTCAGGACTCACAGTTGTGAGAAAATATGGACACAAACCATGTATCTCAGACATGTAGATCTTGATTCATGGTCAGATTACACCATCAGTCTCTACAACCAACAAAATTGTGGTGGTTATTCAACAGTTTGTTTCCCCTTCCCAAGCCAAACGCAAATGAGGAAGACAAGTGCGGTGAAAGAGTGAATGGAGTGAAGTCTCCATGAGAGGTGTGAATAGTGAACATGTGTGTGAATGAATGCATGAACAGGTGGAGCGACCAACAATAGAACGAGAGAGATAATGGGAGTGAGAAGAGAATGAACGATGAACCCCCCCAACAAACCAGGGATGAGTTTATGAAATTATTGGGAATCAATAACCTCATGGCCTTCCCCCAAGAAGCTCACGTTTCTTCTATTATCCATTAAGAAAAAATGGAGAATAAAATATAAAATAAATGTTTAGCCCCTCAACCCCCCTCTCTTGTGGAATCATAGCCCCCTATAACTATTTTCCTTGTCCGTCTAGCATCCAACGATGTATTTATTATTAATAATGATAAAAACATCACATTCTTAGGCACGTTGGCCTCCTTTAATTGTTTGGGAACTCTGGCTTCTCAACAGTTTAACAAATACATTATTTAATATGGGGCTCAAAACCTAGGGTGCTACATCCCCTCCCCCTTATCTTGGCACTGTCCTCGGTGCATATACAAAACAGAGATACAAATCTCAAAATTTATTAAAAAATTTGCAGGTACTCCACCTGCATGGCATCTTCATTCTCTCAAGTAGCATCTTCAGGACCGTAGCAGGTCCACTGAAATTTTACTAGCTCTATAAATTGAATCCGGAGCATTTTGACTTTTTTGTTCAATATTCACGTTGGATGGACCTGAAAATCTCCCTCTGTCTCTACCTAAATCAAATGCCAATCAATAACATGGTTAGGATCATGTACATATTCTTTAGCAAAGAGACATGAAATACATTATGCACATTAATGGAAGCAAGCAATCCAAGCATGTATGCAACAGACCCTATTTTATCCAATATCTCAAATGGACCACATAATCTCGCTGCCATCTTTGTACAACTACCCAACTTCAAAGAGATATTCTTGGGATTTACTTTCAAAAGAACATGGTCCCCCACTTTAAATTCTCTTGTTGTCTTATTCTTATCTGCATAAAATTTCTTTCTATCCTAAGTTTCCTTTATATTCTACTTAATATTAACCATTTGGTCTTCCATTTCCTTGATAAACTCTGGCCCAAGTATCACTCTATTTGTTGGGTTGTCCCAACTCACTGGAGTATTGTATTTATTACCGTACAAATGGGCTCATTTTCAATGAAGCTTGATACCCATTATTATAGGCAACCTCAACCAAGTGCAAGTAATCTTCCCACTTAGATAGCTTATCCATCACATAGATTCTCAACATGTCTTCAATTACTCGTTTGACTCTCTTTGTCTTCCCATATGACTGCAGATGGTATGTTGTGCTAAAGTTTAGATTTGTACCAAATCCTTTGAATAATCCCTTCTAGAAATTTGAAGTAAACTTTGTGTCTCTATCTGAGACAATTGTCCTAGGTATCCCATGCAACCTAGCAATATCCCTCATGTAAATTTCTTCAATATTAGTTATTGTATGTGTTGCTTTTACAGGAACAAAATGAGCCCATTTATGCAATATTAGCTTCCCGTATGTGTTGTATGATTGAATCATGTTGTATTGTTGTCCTAGGCAATTTTAGTTATAAAGTCAATGGTTATCACATCCCATTTCTTCTCTGGAATTGGAAATGGTTGTAGCAAACCCACTAGATGTCTATGCTCAACCTTCATTCTCTGATGTTCCATACATCTTGTGATGTAATCAACAACATCTTTTTTCATACCTGGCCAAAAGAATTGGCTTCTTACTTATGTAATTGTTTTCTAGTAACCGAGATGTATGACATATGAAACATTATGCATTTCTGTTAATACCATATTCCTAAGTTCTCTGGAACTAGGACATAAATTCTATTTTTATGCATAAGTAATCCATCTTCCTTCATCTCATACTCTTTCATTTTCTATTGTACATCTCCTTACTGTAAGCTTTCCTTTACTTGTAGGTAATGTTGATCTGTAACAACAACATTTAAAAATTTTCTCTTCAAGTCTGACTGATGCATACTAACAACTGTAACATGCATGAGATGCACTCTTCTACTAAGTGCATCGATAACTTTATTTTGTTTTCCTTTGATATGATTGATATCAAAGTCGTATTCACTTAAAAATTCCATCCATCTTGTTTCCCTGGAATTCAAAGTTGGTTGTTCAAAAAGATACTTCAAACCACTGTGGTCTATTCTCAATTCAAATCTCTTTCCCATGAGATAATGCCTCCACAACTTCAATGCGTGAACAATGGCAACAAGCACCAAGTCATGTGTGGCATAGTTCCTCTCATGTTCTTTAAGCTTTATGGACTCATAACCAATGACATGTCCATTTTGAGTGAGGACTCCACCAAGTCCTTCCTTGCATGCATCTGTACATACCACAAAACTTTCATTTGGGTCATCAATCTTTAAAATAGGCACACTAGTAAGTAACTCCTTAAACAAATTAAAGTTCTCTTCACATTCATATGCCCATTCAAATTTAATTCCCTTCTTTTGCAAAGAAGTGATGGGATGAGAAATCTTAGAGAACCTTGTTATGAATATTCTGTAGTAACTAGCTAACCCCATAAAAGATATGACTTCTGAAACATTCCTAGTTGTTGGCCATCCTCTAATGGCTTCAATCTTCTCTGGATCCACTGCTATGCCTTGTTCTGAAATAATGTGTCCCAAGTAATGGATCTGTTCTTGGTAAAAATAACACTTACTCAACTTGGCATACAATTGACGTTCTCTCAGCACTTGCAATACCAATCTGAGGTGATGTTCATGTTCTCCCTCTAACTTAGAATATACAAGTATGTCGTCCAAGAATACTATGAAAAACTTATCCAAGTAATTTCTGAATATGGCATTCATTAAGCACATAAAGACAGCCAGTGCATTAGACAATCCAAATGGCACCACTACAAATTCATAATTCCCATACCTGGTTCTAAAGGTTGTCTTATCGATTTCTTCTTCCTTGATTCTTACCTGATGGTATCGTGATCTCAAGTCTATATTTGAAAATATATTTTCCCCTCTTATCTGATCAAAGAGGTCATCAATTCTGGATAGAGGATACTTGTTCTTTATAGTGGACTTATTCAGCTATCAAAAATCAATACATAGCCTTAAGGTCCCATCTTTCTTTTTGACAAAGAGTATTGGTTCTCCCCAAGGTGAAACACTTGGGTGTATGTACCCTTTCTTCAACAATTCCTCCAACTACATTGGTAATTATTTTAACTGTGGTGTACTCATTCGGTAAGGAGTTTTTGACACCGGGGAAGCTCATGGTACTAAATCAATAAATAAATCTATTTCCCTTTTTGGTGGCAACCTTGGTATTTCTTGGAATACATCTTCAAATTCTTGTAGTACTGAGAAATCTTCAAGGCTAGGCCCCTTTGTCTTTTCTAGCTCCTCTACATGGGCCGCATATAATTGACATCCTTTTCTGAAACATCTCTTCAGATATAAAGTTGAAATCTCTCTTATAGATATGGGTCTTGGAACTCCTTTCACAGTGCTTTGTTTTCCATCTCCATCAATACATGTAAATATCTTGCTATGAAAATCTAGGAAAGCATTATGCTTGTCCAACCAATCCATTCCAATTAGAATATCATAAGACCCCAATGGTATGATATTTAGATCAACACTAGTATTCACACCATTAAGACTTATGGAACAACCTATGACCATATCATGGACTCTCCTTTGTTAGAAAAACAAGATCACAGAGAAATAAAATAAAATAAATGCAGAATTAAAACACATAAGATACACAATACAATAGAGACACAGATATATGTGGTTCACCCAGTGTGGGCTATGTCCACCAGAGAAATTTCCAAGTCCTTCCTTTATTATTATCTAGCAAATGAAGAAATACAACCTCTATTACATACGTTGTAACTTCATCTTCTTTCTCTCACAGTTTCCTCACTCAGAATACAATATTCACAATAATCCATAGCCACAATACATTTCCCTCATAAACAAGGGTTGTCTTCTAGGGAAAAAAACCCTAACATAACTTCTATCGTCAGATCTGTGACCTTGTAATGAACAGTCCACATTTACAATGAAATTACAATATACATTTACAAGGAAATTTTTCCTTCGGGGGCCCACTTTCCCCCAAAACCCGCAGAGAGGGTAACCCCCCTCTACACTCCCCCGCGTGGAGGAGTGTACATTATTCTGAGGTGTAAATACTTCATGGGGTATAAATAAGGCTTAAAACAAAGATCTATGAATCAGGAAGATAATAAGGCTCCACAACCAACAATCTCCCACTTGGAGACTGATCTCAACAACTCCACAAATATTGTATATGCTGGACTATGATCCTTATTGGACCTGGAAAATTTCTCATCTTCATTTCATTCTTGAAGACCAATTGAAACTGAGCAGGAACTTAGTTTCTCCCTGGTTACTCCCTTTGTTAACATGTCTATAGGATTCTAATAGTGTGTATCTTTTCCAACTTCAAATGTCCATCTTCCAAGACAGATCATATGAAATGGTGCATGATCTATATATTCTTATTCTTCGAATGGAAGTATGAGTTCTTTGCAAGATGAATGACACTCTCACTGTCACAATACAACATGCTATTCTCTTGCTTCTTTCTCAATTCCTCAAAAAACCTCTGTAACCAAATCATCTCTTTACTAGCCTCTATAGCAGCAACATACTCTGCCTTTGTTGTTGAAAGTGCAACAACCTTTTTCAATTTCGAAATCCAACTTACTGTTTTTCCACCTATAGTAAAAACATACCTTGTGGTTCTCCTCCTGCTATCTTTATCACCTTCCATATCTGAATCAACATATCCCTGTAGAACAATGTATGAACCTCCAAAACATAATGCATGAGTAACAATACCTCTCAAATACCTAAGAATCCACTTTACTGCCTCCCAATGTTCTTTACCTGGATTGTTCATATACCTTCTCACAAATCCCACTGCATGTGAAATATCTTGTCTTGTGCAAACCATCGCATACATCAAGTTGCCAACTGCTGATGAATAAGGGACCCTGGACATGTATTCTATCTCCTCCTGTGTCTTAGGACACATTTCCTTAGTTAATTTGAAATGGCTAGACAAATATGTACTAATTGGTTTTGCATTCTGTATTCTAAACCTCTCTAACACCTTCTCTATGTACTCACCCTGAGACAATGTCAATTTACGATTTTTCCTATCTCTTGTTATTCTCATACCAAGGATTTTCTTTGTAGCACCCAAATCCTTCATTGAAAATGAATTAGCTAATTTCTTCTTGAGCACATTTATATCATGCATATTAGACCCTGCAACAAGCATGTCATCTACATACAATAGCAAGATAATATAGCTTCCATCTTCTAGATTTTTAAAATAAACACAGTGATCTGAATGAGATCTACTATAACCTTGTTCTGTCATAAACCTGTCAAACTTAAAATATCACTTCCTTGGATCTTGCTTTAGGCCATACAATCTCTTCTTCAACCTGCATACCAAATTATCCTTCCCTTTGACCTCATACCCCTGTGGCTGTTGCTTATAAATCTCTTCCTCCAAATCCCCATGGAGAAAAGATGTTTTTACATCTAAATGTTCAAGATGCAAATCTTCTACTGCCACAAGACTTAAAATAGTCCTAATTGAAGACATTTTAACAAATGAGAAAATATCTCATCAAAATATATACCTTACTTTTGTGCAAACCCTTTTACAACAAGTCTAGCCTTGTATCGTTTTTTTCCTCCATCTTCATCCTTCAACTTGTAAACCCATTCATTTTTTAATGCTCTTTTTCTTGCAGGAAAATGAACCAAATCCCAAGTCTAGTTATTTACCTGGGAATCCATTTCCTCTTTCATTCCTTTCTCCCACTTCTTTTTGGTGTCTACCTGCATTGCCTCTTCATAACATTCTGGTTCACCAGAATTAATCAACAATAAATAATACAATAAAGGAGAGTATCATTCAGGGGGTATACTTAACCCAATAGATCTTCTAACAAAACTTGTAGGAGTTTGAGGTACCTATTGATCCTATTGTTGCACATTTTTATTTTCTGGTACGTTTGAAATTTCTTTTCCAATGATATCATCAAGAACTGTGTATTCTGGTTTTTCTTTTTCCTGTTTCTTTCCCTGCAATTGATTTTTGTACATGACCTTCTCATTGAATATGACATCTCTACTCCTAATGATTTTTTTATTTTCATAATCCCATAAGCAATAACCAAAATCATTAACACCATATCCAATAAAGGTACACTTCTTGTATTTTGCCTCAAGCTTTGTTCAATTTTCTTTATCAATATGGACAAATGATTCACAACCAAAATTCTTCAAAAAAGAATAGTTTACCTTTTTACCTATCCATGCCTCCTCTGGAATTATACCATCCAAAGAGCTTGAAGGTCCTATGTTTATTAAGTAAACAATAGTATCTATAGTATCTGCCCAGAACTGTAAGGGAAAACCAACATGCAATCTCATACTCCTTGCACGCTCTGTGATTGTCATTTTTATCATTTCTAACACACCATTTTCCCGTGGTGTTCCTAGAACTGTCTTCTCTCTACGAATACAATGGTATGAATAGTAATCATCAAACTCCTTGCTGCAATATTCATCTCCATTGTATGATCTGAGACACTTCAACCTTTTTCTTGTCTCATTCTCAACCAAGGATTTCCATTTCTTAAAAGTATCAAAAACATCATATTTTTGTCGAATGCAATAAACCCAAGTTTTTCTAGTTGCATCATCAATAAAAGTAACATAATAACGAGAGCCACCAAGATATGATACATGAGATGGTCCCCATACATCTGTATGCAAAATCTCTAATCTTTCACTCTTATTTTCTTTTCCAACTCTGATAAATCTAACTCTCTTTGTTTTCCATAAACACAATGCTCACAGAAATCCAAATCAATTTGTTTAATATCTGACAACAAATTTCTTTTGTGAAGTATCTACATCCCCTTCTCACTCATGTGTCCAAGCTTATGATGCCATAGTGTTGTATCCACTCCTGTAGAAGCTAAAGAGATAGAATATTTAGTATTACTAGTACATAAATATAGTGTACCTACATTCTCTCCTTTTTCTATCACCAATGATCCTTTGGTGACCTCCCACACCTTATCTGTAAATATGGATATACAAACTTCACTTTCCAACTTCCTTGTTGAAATTAGATTTTTCCTTAGATCTGGACCATGTCTTACCTCTTTCAACAACCATTGGTTTCCATTGCTTTTCTTTATTTTTACCTTTCCCATTCCAACAATTTTGCATGGTGCATCATCACCTAAATGAACCTGTCCAAAATCACCTTGAACATAATCTAGAAAATGTTTCCTATGGGGTGTGGCATGAAATAAATCCCCTGAATCTACTACCCAAGACTCATAAATATTATCTACAGAAAGAATCAAAGCATCTTGTAACACATCACCTCTTACATTTGCGTCCTGATTTTTATCCTGCTGTCCATCTCTTTGTTTCTTTGGAGCTTTGCAATCTTTCTTCAGATGTCCTTTCTTACCACAATTCTAACACTCTATCTTTCCAAATTTGGATTTGGATCTACCCTTCCTAGAATTCCCATGATTCCCTGAGCCCTTTCCTCTATCCTTTTGTCTTCCCCTGTTCTCCATGTTTAACGCATTACCTAATGTCTCACATGTGCTTTTCCGTCGCATTTCCTCACTAAGGATAACACCAACAACATCATCAAATTTTAAAGTATTTGAACCAGAGACATAGTTATTTACATCCATGACCAATTCATTCCATCTTTCAGGAAATGAGCACAATATTAGAATATCCCTAACCTTATCATCAAAATCCACTTTTACAGATGTTAGTTGATTAGTAACCGTATTAAATTCATTTAAATGATCTACAATAGACCCACCTTCTGACATATTCATATTAAATAATCTCTTCATTAGAAATACCTTATTGGATGCCAAGGGTTTTTCATACAATTTAGCCAATGCATCCATGAGATCATTCATTGTCTTTTCTTTCGAAATATTGAAAGCCACCGATGCTGCCAGGCTCAGTCGTATCGTTCCTAGTGTCTTTATTTCAAGAACCTCCCATCCTTTGTCCTTCATGGTAGTTGGCTTCTTTGTTATTCCACCCAATGGTAGGAATAGATCCTTCTGATATAAATAATCTTCCATCTGCATCTTCCATAACTGATAGTTTTGGCCGTTAAATTTCTCAACCCTAAATTTTTCATCTTCCACCATTTCTCCCACTCGAACCAAGAACCCTCTTTTCCTGTGAGTTACCTTTAACTCTGATACCAATTGTTAGAAAATAAGGATCGCAAAGCAATAAAATAAAACAAATGCAGAATTAAAACACAAAATATACACAATACAATAGAGACACAGATATACGTGGTTGACCTAGTGTGGGCTACGTCCACCAAAGAAAGTGCCAACTCCTTCCTTTATTATTATCCAACAAATGAAGGGATACAACCTACTTCACACATGATGTAACTTCCTCTTCTTTCTCTCACAGTCTCCTCACTCAGAATACAATATTCACAATAATCCATAGTCGCAATACATTTCCCTCATAAAAGAGGGTTGCCTTCTAGGGAAAAAAACCCTCTGATCATACTTCTCCTTCTTCTTATCCTTCCAATACTTCTTCATGGATTCTCTTCCCTGGCCTTTCTCATACATGTACTTATCCTTCCTTATGGTCTTAGTCAAGGTCTTGGGCTCATCATACCAAATATTTTATTTGTAAAAGGTTGGAATCCCACTCAAAAGCCTCTGTATTTTCACCTTCTCATCATTTATAAACCCGACATACTTTAATAACCCCAAGAAATTCTTCTCATAATCTGCCATAGTCATGCATCCCGGCTAGGGTTCAAAGAACTCCTGCATTTTCCTATCATAGAAATGATCTGAGAGGTAATCCTTCTAGAAATACTTCTTTAATTGCTTCCAAGTGATCCTATTCTCATTAATATGTTCAACTTGCTTCAGTTGATACCACCACATAACATCCTTCCCATGTAAATGGTAGGTGGAAATTTTCGCTTCTAGGTTTGATGAATAGTTATGCAATTGGAAATATCTCTTGAGTCCAAGAAACCATGCTTCAATATCATCTTCTCTTTCCCTTTCACCATCAAAGGATGGTGGCCTAAGATTCCTTAGATATCCTTGAAATCTATCCACTTCATGTCTCCTTCTTTGGTTCCTAACAGAAGACACCTCTGGACTACTTATGGAATCTTCAGATGCATAAAATTTTCTTATTGAGTAAGGAGGTGAGTGATGTCTATGAGCTATGCTAACACTTCTGGAATAACCAACTCTTCCACGATCATCTCTTATTGCAATATACCTGCCTTCTTCCTCTTTCTTTGAGACATTCTTTATTTGTCTTTGCAACTGATTTAAGTTCCACAACACTCGGGAATTTATCTGCATTTTTTCTCTCATCAGCCTCTCATTGTATGCCTTGTAGTTTTTCACTTCTATTTTTAGGCTTCTCATAGTTTCTATCAATGTTTCTTTCTCCCTGCGTCCCTTGTGTCTGTTGGATTCTGTCTTTGCATTACCAACACTGATATTTTGACCTTCAGCTTCTTTATCATGGCTGGAGGCTCCCTCACCTACTTCCATTTCTTCAATATGCATTATGAACTGATATGTTTTAACCCCTTAACTCTACAAAATGTGCAAGTGGCCATTTTCTCAGAGTTAAGCATATGACGAACAAACTTTTCCAAACAAAATGCTACAGGTCCTTTCAATTCATGAAGAAATATACATACATACATACATATATATATATATTCAAATGCATCATATAACACTTCCATGCTATCCTTTGGCCAATACAGAATTCAATTATGCACATGCACTTCCTTTGAACCCCTTTCCTAGGTGACCACAACTCAAAACCGTGAGATTATCCCTTCCTTAGAGATTTTATGTCCTTGAAAACAACAATCCGACCACTAGCCCCCCTTTTACTTAGACCGACGTCTCATAGGCCCAAGGGCCATGACCAATATCTTAGCAGGAGGTGCTTATCTGAAGCTTTGGTCCATCAAGGCTCTGGGTATTCGGGCTTCGGGGGTTTCACCTTTATCACACTTCATATTTCTCGAATGTTGAATCAGATAAGTTCTCTGGAGCTTTGCGCTTCAGAGTTTCTAACAACTACAAACTCCTTTATCCTCGGGTGTCAAATCTCTGAACTATCAGAGTCACGTCATCACTACGCACTAGGGTTAATACGTGTCAAGAATATAGAGATGAAACGTGGCATAAACTACAAGTGAAATGTGTCAAGTCATAAATGGAACAAACGTTATGTGAATATCATGAAACAAGATGACACATGGCATGGGTGAGGTGGTTCCATGTCACCCTCAGTGATGTCATCATTTCACGTCACTCTGACGCTCTGTGACTTTGGATACTTTGGGCATCGGAGGTTTCTTCTACCATACACCTCAAAACTATCGAACGTCGAACTGGCGAAATCTCGGTTTATTTCTCTCCGGAGCTTTGGGACTTCGAGCTTCAGGGAACTTCACCACATAACAGAAAAAATCTCCTGAACATCGATCTTTCGAACAAGTGTTTCTTGGAGCTTCGGAACTTTGGGGCTACAAAACTTCAGAACTTCGGGCTTTGGAGGATTTCATTGTTGAACACCACCCCACCCCCGAACTGTCAAACACCAAAAATTCTGAACAAGCACTAATCTGCGGACATGTGTCCCCTAACCATGAATAGTCTGAATTGACTCTGGACTTCAGGACTTCGGAGAAAACTTCTCCAAGTGACATAAGGACTAAAACTCTCGAATGTCAAATATTTGATAATCTGTAGACACGCATCCCAAACAACAGACAGTCATGATTTTCTCCAGAGTTCAATACTTCGGGATATTTTCTCCCTGAAAACTTAAGGACTCGCTTCTCTTGAAGTGTCGAACCCCCAAACTATCATGAGATCTATGGCTCACACTTTCCCGCGCGTGGATCTAACAACTGGGAAGTGATATTCTCCACTATGCCTCACCTCCTTATCTATTCCTGATCCAACGGCCAAGATTTGTCCTTGGAAAAATCCAATGGTCAAGTACTCCTTCCCGTGATCTATGATGTAGATCCACTCTGGGACTTCGGAGCTTCGAGGATTTTACCTCCCTTTTTCACCAAGACTTGAAATTTGTCGAAGCCACAAAGTGTGAAGGAATCCAGTGCTTAATGAACCCACACCTTCTCCAGATCTGACAGATGTGAAGGTTCTTGCTTCTTCCGAATAGATCCAACGGTCCAAAGATCAATTGGATCCCACGGTGGCGATCGTTCCCAAATTCGAAAGGGATGGTCACGATCCTTCAATCCCTTATTAAGGATATCTAACACTTTGGTTTATGTGTGATATCTACAACACCATTCCTCCTGAGCTTCATGACTTCAAGGTCATAACTCGATCTCAACCACAAGATCTTGTCTAAAATTTCTAGCCCATTCTGGCCTGGTGTCTCAACCTGTAGCTCTGATACCAATCTATAATGTACCCAACCACTCACAAGCCAGGAAATCTAACCACAAGTCCCTTCTCTGGACCAATTCGAACCCTGATCAAACTTTAGATAGCAAGGATGCATGAAAGGTTGGCACACATTGATCAATATTCATGCTAAACATAAAAACAATGAAGCATACGACATGCACAACCATAATCAACAAGCATGCATACTCTAAATACATTGAATTCAACGATAAATAAATACACAACGGAATAAATAATATACAGTTAAATAATACCATGACAGAGAGCACTTATATTTTATAAAAGAAAACAACCGACTGGTTGCAGACTAAGGACGTTCCACCCAACTGTAGACAATTTTGTTCCAAGTCTCAACAACAATGTCACCCCCAAGCCACGGATACTAATCCACAAGGATGGTTCCATAGTGTTGCTCGACTTCCCAAAACAGTCAGAGGATTTCCAACACCCACAACAATCCAAGTACCCAACTCTCTTCTAACCATCCTACACAACCCAAGAGAATGGACCCCCACCCTTCTCTTCCACACAGTCCCTCAGACAGTCCTTCTCCTTACAGGGCTCCAGTGCAGCTGGTCTAGAATATCCATGCTGAGACTCTTAGGACTCACAATTGTGAGAAAATATGGACACAGACCATGCATCTCAGACATGAAGTTCTTTATTCATGGCCATATTACACCAGTAGTCTCTACAACCAACAAAACTTTGGTTGTTTTTCAACAGTTCGTTTCCCCTTCCCAAGCCAAATGTGAATGAGAAAGACGAGTGCAGTGAAAGAGAGAATGGAGTGAAGTCTCCATGAGAGGTGTGAACAATGAACATGTCATGCATGAATGAATGCATGAACAGGTGGAGTGACCAACAACAGAACGAGAGCGAGAATGGGAGTGAGAAGAGAATGAACGACGGACCCCCCCCCCAACAGACTAGGGACGGGTTTATCAAATTCTTGGGAATCAAGAACCCCATGGCCTTCTCCCAAGAAGATCACGTAACTGATATCCTCCATTAAGAAAAAATGGAGAATAAAATATAAAATAAATGCTTATCCCCTCAACCCCCCTCTCTTGTGGAATCATAGCCCCCTATAACTCTTGTCCTTGTCCGTCTAGCAGCCAATGATGTATTTATTATTAATAATGATGAAAACATTACATTTCTTAGGAATGTTGGCCTCTTTTGATTGTTTGGGAACTCTGGCCTCTTTTGATTGTTTGGGCACTCTGGCCTCTCAACAGTTTAACAAATACATTATTTAATATGGGGCTCAAAACCCGGGGTGTTACAAAAACAAAGGGGATTTCTGGGTGGAACCAATACCTATCCTGGACCAGAAATTCAAAGTGATCGAGAACAAATCCATAGGGATGGTAAAAGTTCAATGGACCTACTACGGTCCTAAATATGCAACATGGGAGCATGAAGAAAACATACGAGAGGAATACCAACAATTGTTTTCCAATTTTGAATAAAACATAATGCAAGACTCCATTTTGAGAAACTAGAATTTCATAACCACATCTCAGAGTCTAGCCAACCATGTTGGGGTCCTTGATAAAATAATGGCATATTCCTTGGGTTAGCCCTAATAAAATAATGGTGCATTCCTTGGGTCAGAGGGTTGATAGGAACATGGGATTTTGGTTGGAACTACTGTCAGAGTTGTGAAATTGAATTTTTTTATTTCTTAAAGCCTTGTGATGTAAATTTGTATATGTATATAGAAATATTTTGCACTGAATATCTTGCAAAGTTTTAGGGGAGGGGGAATGTAACATCCCCACTATAATCCCCATTTTAATTTATGCATAATGTAGATATGAATATGGCTATGGCTAAGTGATGTAATATGCGAATGGTATTTATGATTTTAATAAATATAATTTGATACCAGTTGGTGGGAAAATGGATAGACATGGGAGTTGATTTATCCACAAGAGAGAGGAATGTCTATGAGTGTCTAAGAATATCCCAAGGAGGTAATTAATTGTGGGTATTAATCCAAACCCGTATTTTTGAACTGTAATATTATGTGGGGAAACCTTCTATTTTTGGTTGAGTGTATGAGAGCCCAATCATTAAAACTCATGTCAGGGGGTGGGTGTAGAAGTCACTTTCATAGTTATTGGAAGCATGGCATTCGAGTACAAACAAAATTGGGCAAAGTGAGAAGTCAACTATCTTGGGAAAATAGAGGAAATTCGTATAATGGGGGAGAATAGGCAGTTTTTCACATTCAATTTTTCATGTAAAACAAGGGAAGAGCAAGGAAAAATATAAATGGATCTAGATCAAGAAGGTTGGAAAAATTATGGCGCATCTTGGAGTGTTTTTGGAGCATTTCGGAGATGAATATTGAAGAGCTAGTTTGTCAGGCCTAAAGAGTGAAGTCTTGGGTGTGTTGCACTAGAACATCAATTGTTTGCTGTTATTTTTATGGTAGTTTTTCTTGGAAGTGAGTTCCCAACATAGATATTTCTAGTTACTTTTGACAGATAGGCCCTAATAAACAGGTGGGACTCTCGATGGATTGAGAGTGGTGAAGGGGTACATTCCTTGGGTTGGACAGGTCAAGAGGAAGAGAGTTGGAGGAAATTCAAGATAATTGTAGGAGAATATCATTGGGTTGTGAGATTTAGAGTTGTGAGTGGATTGTGAGAGGCACCCTTCTCTTGTGGATTCCTAGACCTATCTCAAGGGTGACTTGATATTGATATTTGCAACAACAGGTCTATGGTTGGGTGGAATGTCCTTCCCAAGCAACTGGTTGCACAAATGTTGTAAAAAGATAAGTGTTTATCTATTTTTTGATTTATATGGTTGTGCATTTTATCATGTGTATGTGAATGGTTTTTATATGTCGATGTAGTTGATTATTTGGTTTCATTGTATGATATAGAATGTTCTAGACACATTTAGTTATGGGTATCATATTTTAGTGGTGTTAGTACTGGATTTGATCTAGTCATTAGTATGTACACTAATTGAGATTAGGGGGACTGAAATGAAAGATCTTCAGGATGAAAAGGAGATTACATAGTTCATGGATCAAAGAGGAAAAGAACATGGTTGGAAGCCCAGGAATTTTTGTAGAGAAAAACCCATCCCTAAGGGCCCGAGGTTGAATTTTAAATACTCAGGTGCTTATCGAGAGCATAAAGGAACTTATCACGTCCAAAATAAGCTTAAGCCATTACATAAATGGAGCCATATCATGTAAATGAGGCTTGAAGAGAAAGAGAGGGTCAAGGTGTGTGCTCGATTATCAGATGGCTACAAGCGATCTTGATCAACGGTCGAGGGTGCATGTCACATCAGAAAGGTGTTCAGGAGTTAATGCAGCATTGGGGCACGAGAAGGGTTTTCAAGAGATATGTGGAAAAGAGTTAATGGTGTCACATGGTAAGATACAAAAAACAAAAACCACTCCCATAGTTTCACGACAATGTTATTCTGGTCTTTCCATGTTGCACATTCACCAAATCATCGCATATCCAACCATTCACTCAATGCCACCTGGAGCCAGCACAACAGTCCACATGGACACCAAGGATGCTGATAGAGACCTGACAGGTTAGTGACACATATTTTTTAGCCTGTTAAGGACCACAACCTATAATGTGGAAACCCACCATTAGTTTGGCCTCCATGTTGAACCTAACCACACCTAGGTTGAGTCAATTAGAACAGTTCAACACTGACCTGGACAAGTTTGAAGTTTCCATGTGTCCACAGGTCCATGATGTCATCTAAATTTCATGTGTTTTCCCCAAACTTAAAAAGGCTCCAAACCATAGGGAAAATGATGTTTGTACTCAAACAGGGACACGAGGGAGATTTTTTTAGGTGAGTGGGGGGTTTACTGACAGCCTACCGAATCGGTTGGAAAAGATGTGATGTATAACATGATATATAGCATCACATTTTTCATCCTTCACCCCTCATCATACCCCTTCCTGCAACTGTCAGAGTACATAAATCATTGCCTCTGCATGTGCATTCACGTAAACTCGGGATCTTCACAGATCATATCAAGCATGGAAAACTATTAGCTCTTGCTTGTTTTCTGTACTAACACGTTTCAAGATATTATAAGAGAAAACCATATAGATTATGAACCAACAAGATGTGATTAATATGGGTTCTAAATGTGAGTTACTCGGATTCTAGGTGTTTCAAATGATGACCCAACTATGTCGACCCTCCACTGAGGAGTGGATTATGAACCATCTAGGTTGCAGATGTTGGGACAATTTATTCTTTGTTTCATTAAGAGAGGATTTCCCTTCTTTGGTATCATTAGCAGGATCTCGAGGGAAAAGGACCATTTGAGAGTCTACCCTAAAGTGCATTGGCCAATCCCATCAACACACTAGAGAATCTTTAAGTAGAGGATGCAATGGATTGGTCCATTGTACCCTATGTTATTGGGCACTGCTAACTAGAAGGAAATGTTTAATGTATCATCATAATAGGTGAGGTAAAGGGATCCTAATGCAATGATGGGAATCAATTGAGCCTCTTGGAAAGACAAAAATAAAGACTCAATTGGACAAGAAGAACACACCCAACAACAATATCAACAAGGCTTGTATGGTGGTAGAAATTGGTTTCTTCCGAGTAAAATCCGATAATATCGGTTGGAAATTTGGGAATGGTTCGAAAACTAGAGGTGGTATCAAGATTCTAACAAGAGAAAACCATTTTCAAGAAGAATTCTTGGTCTGAGTGAGCAATTTTCTCTCGAGTAGAAGCAACTATAAATTAGTGGAAGGAGATCAATTTTAGGGTCGACACTTTGGGGAATTTAAGAGTATCTTATACCTGAGATGTTTGATCAATATTCCCTCAGACACAAACCAATTTTCAAGGATGCAGTCTTTAAGAAATTTATCCCCTGCGTTATGCTTTAGTCTATGCTTCTTTTTGTTGTATGTGTTCTTGTAAAATCCATCCCTCTCATCTCATGTCTTCTTGTATTAGATCCCCATTAATAAATCTCGAGCAACAAGTTTCATAACATGTATAATGTAAATGTGTGTTTTTTAGCTTATGATATTGAAGTGATTTCCTCTAAATGTATCACCACTTCATGTCATTTTTTCTTTTATTTAATGATGTGAATGTTAGAATATTGGGTGTGCTTGTTTAACCATAGACAATATAACAATACTGTCACCCAACCATAGGCACTAATGCCACCCCCGAGCACCTTGACCTTGACAGAGAGAAGAATTATGGTAGAAAACCAATAGCCAACCAAGGCTAATGCTCCAAGAAAAGATAACCAAAACTAATCAGAGAGTCCAACCCAAACAAACCGAAAATGCATATTTTAGAACTGTGGCAGCAACTACTCCCCAGACTTGCGCACTACTGGCCTTTTGCAGTGCGCCCAAGTGTATTTCTGCAATTTTGAGAAATCTGGCTAAAATGAAGACTGGCCTCCTATATATATAATGCTTCTTCCAGGTTGTCTGGGCTGACTTCTCTTTCTGGATGCCAAATACTTAGTATATAATATTTTCTTTAGCCAACTTCTCTTCTAGGGTTATATCCAAATCTTTTCTTGCTTTCAGAATATTCTAATCTCGTCAAAGGTCACAAATGGAGGTTAATACCTCCCGAAAATACCATAATATCAACACTCCCTCCTAGCTAGGGAGGTATAACAGGTAATGGTCTTGAGCACAAACAGACCATTCAACTGGTAGCATCATTATAGCCACACAGTCTATCTCATGATCAAATCATGAGCACCGTCATCATTATCCAACTGGATAATCTCCATGACAATTATTACAATGTCATCTAATAGAACATGACTGTGTCTATCCATAGTAGTACACAACTACTCAATCAGTGACACATAGTCACAATCAGTGGAACATATCCACCACAGTAGCATGCATCTATTGTCTAGAGACATACAGTCTCCATAGAGATCATATCATCTGATATCAACCTGCACAGAAAAACAATATCATGATATAAACTGAGTCATTTGGGCCATTCTTCCACTCACATATGTGAGATATGGAAGAAAATCTGCCCTCAGAAGGTAAAACATCAACCATGGGCTATCTGGACTATTCTTCCCAAGCATAGAAGAATAATTGTCCCCGATTTTTGAGCCTGGACCATTCACCTATCTGGGACATTCCTCCGGCACTAAAAAAAGTGCAACCTGGAGAGAATGAGTCTGCCCTAGGGAATGCCTGCCCCTGATTGTTGAATATGGACCATTCACCTAAATGGGACATTCCTTTGGCACTAAACAAAGTGCAACTTGGAGAGAATGATTTTTCCCTAGGGAATGATTGTCCAGACCATTTCCTAAGGAAATGACTGTCCTACACCAACCTCCAAAACATACCATTCTTCAAAACTGCTCACAACTGTGAACTTCAAAAGAATGACTGCCTGATGAGGAAAACCATTCTACTTGACCACTACTGAGAGTGATTTTCAAGAAGAAAGACTGTCCTAGACCATTCCCCCACACTGGCCAAAAGGGGAATCACTGTCTATGGTACATCAACAATATTTTGAACCATTTTCATTACGAAGATGATCGTTCGATCTGGACCATTTTCCGAAATGGAAAATGCATGTCTGTTAGAAATCTCAAACCACTTTTCGAACTGGAAAGTAACTGCCCATCCTAGACCATTTTCCACGTTGGAAAATGACTATCCATAAATCAATGATATATCAGTTCTCCCTCCCAACCTGGAGAGTCATTTCTTCCCTTTTAGCTAAGGGATTTATTTCCACAATCCACAACTTGTCTCGTAAGTATGCAAACTTTATTCTAGACAGAGGCTTTGTCAAGATATCTCTTGTTTGCTCATCTGTGGGTATATAATGGAGCTTCACTTCTCCTTCCTGGACTTTATCTCGAATAAAGTAGTATTTGATCTCAATGTGTTTTGATCGTTCATGAAACAATGGGTGTTTTGATAGCCTTATACAACTCTAATTGTAATAGTATATTATGGTTGAATCTGGAACCTGGTCAAATAATCCAGAAATCATCTTTATCGGCCATACTGCTTCTGTACATGCCTCACATGCTGCGATATATTCTACTTCTACTGTGCTGAGTGCGACAGACTTTTGTTTCCTACTACCCCAAGATATCATAGTGGAGCCCAAGTTGAAACACATCCCTGAAGTACTCTTTCTATCTTCTGCATTTCCTGCCCAATCTGAATCTGTGAATCCATGAAGTTGTATATCATTGGATGCAGTATATGTTAAACCATAGTTTAGTATCCCGCGAATATATCTTAGAACATGCTTTTCATCTATCAAATTCTCATGTCTGGGTTCCACCTAGAACTGGCTTAGTGTGTTTATGGAAAAGCAAATATCTGGTCGAGTATTTACTAAATACATCAATGAACCAATCAATTGTCGATATAGGGACGGGTCTACTAGATCATAATCTGAATCTCTTACATTTCTTATATCTGTGGTCATGGGAGTGTCCATGGATTTGCAATCCATCATTCCAAACTTCTGAAGAATCTTCACTGCATACTTTCCTTGTCCAAGGAATACTTCACCATGATTTTTCCATACTTCTAGTTCCAAGTAATAATGCATGAGACCAAGATCTTTCATATCGAACTCAGAAGCTAGTTCCTTTTTACACTGGATGATGAGAGATTCTTCACCTGTCAAGAATAAATCGTTGACATATAGCAGTAGAATCACAGGTGCATTGTTCAGGACTTTGTAGTAAAGAATTGGATCTGCATGACTCTTGGAGAAACCAAGTCTCATTAAGTAGTTGTCTATTGTGGCATACCAAGCTCTTGGAGCTTGCTTGAGTCCATATAAATCTTTCTTCAGTCTGCAGACATGAGTGTCTTTGGAGTGTACTTCAAATCCTTGAGGTTGTTCAAATTATACTTCTTCTTTGATTTCTCCATTGAGGAAAGTTGTTTTTACATCCATCTGATGTAAACTACATCCCATGGAAGGAGCAAGAGACGTAATGGCTCTAATAGAAGTATATCTGGAAACAGGAGCAAATGTCTCGTCGTAGTCTTCTCCCTTCTTCTGGGATAACCCTCTAGCTATGACCCTTGCTTTATATTTATCCATGCTTTTGTCTGTTGCATGTTTGATCTTATAGACCCATTTTGAAGTTACTACTGATTTTTCTTTAGGTCTAGGCACAATTTCCCATACATCATTTTTCATGATGGACTGGTGTTCTTTTGTCATGGCTTCTTCTGAGTTGTCTCTTCAAATGTGGTGGGTTCTTCATTTAGAAGCTTTGTCATACATGTTGCATAGCTGGAGAATCTCTTGGGATTTTTTCTTTTTCTGAAGATGCCACTTGGGGCTTTGAGTCTTTCTGCTTCTTGCAGGGTAGCTTCAAGCCAAGTTGGATGTTTCTTGGTTTTGGGTACAATGTCTGATTCAATAGTTTCACATGGTTGCATCGGATGATCAAGTCATTTTATTTCTTCATTTTGACTTTATGGAATACATGTGCTTTCTTCATTAGGCTCTTCATTAGGATCAAGGTCATGTCTTTGCTAACTTCAACCTTATGTTGTTCCGGGATATAGATTCTATAGGCCTTGGATGATTCACTGTATCCCACGAATATGTCCTTCTTTCCTGAGGGTTATAATTTCTTCCATTTATACTTAGGGATGTGAAAGTAAACAAGGCATCCAAAGATTCTTAAGTGTTCCACATTATGTTTCTTTCCTGAGAAGGATTCTTCTGGAGTCATATCCTTCAATGTGCAGTGATGACTTATGTTCTGAACATATATCGTTGTCATGGCTGCTTCTCTCCACAGATACATAGATAAACCTTGATCATTAAATAGTGCCTTCACAGTTTCTTCAATAGATCTATTCTTCCTTTCTGCTACACCATTTTGTTGAGGATTATGAGGAACAGTTAGCTCCCTCCTAACCCCTGTTGATTTGCAAAAGGCAACAAATTCCTTGGATGTATATTCTCCTCCATTATCTATTCTCAAGGTCTTGATTTTCTTGTTTGTGAGGTTCTCTATCTCTGCTTTGAATTCTTGAAACTTGTTGAAAACTTCATCCTTTGTCTTCAAGATATATAACCAAGTCTTTCTCGAGTTATCATCTATGAAGATTACATAGTAAAGAGAACCTACTAGATATTTGACTAGCATCAGACCACAAACATCTAAATGTATTAGATCTAGGATTTCCTTAGATCTATTATTGTTGCTTGAGAATGCTTTCTTAACATTCTT
Organism: Picea sitchensis; assembly: GCA_010110895.2. NCBI lineage: Eukaryota > Viridiplantae > Streptophyta > Pinopsida > Pinales > Pinaceae > Picea > Picea sitchensis. The sequence goes on from SNQJ01S0046038.1 coordinate 98,725, forward strand.
ACCAAGAGCACATCCTTTGCAAATTCCTTCATGTCTAGACTGTAGTTCTGGTATTCCTTCAACCATATTTTTGAGGAAGGATAATTCTTTATAGTTGATATGAGCATACCTTATATGCCAAATTTCATTGGTATTGACTTCATCATGTACAAGGGATTCATCATTTTGTTCTAGTAGTATGTATAGTCTTCCTTCACGGGTTCCAATAACTCTAGCATTCTCTATGCTGGAGTCTCTAGGCCAAGATAATAGTTTTCCATCTACAAAGGATATTATGTTTCCTTTGTATTCTAGGAAAGATATGGATACAAGATCATTTTCTAAACCAGGTACATATAAGACATTGCTCAAATGAACATTGTTACTTATTTTCAATTTGATGGAGGCTTGACCAATTCCTTCGACTGGGTAAGTGTTTTTCTCTCCAAGTTCTACCTTGTATGATGTCTTCTTTTCATTTAGATTGGAGAGTCTGGATTGGTCTCCTGTCATATGCCTGGAAGCTCCATTGTCAATTATCCACATGTCATCTTCAATATTTCCTGTGAGCACTGAGTAGTGTAGATGATTTGTCTTTTCATTCATGATTTCTGTTGACTAATAACTGGTCAAACTTTGACCAAAAATATCAATCTTGACATTTATTCCTTCTGAGACTTCCAAGAGGTGCACTGGACTAAGGCACACTAGAACATCTTCTCCTTGAGTAAGGTATTCCATCACAAGGTGTTAGGCAAGGGTTTTAGGGTTTCTACAACTACACCTGTTAGTAACCCTAGTAACAGTGATTTAGTAACTGCACCTGCTAGAAAACCTAGCGGAAGTTATTCAACGAGATTGATAACCTTATGGCTTAGATTCCTTCCAATGATTAGACTGAATGAAGGAGGTGTGGGCCCATAACCTGTTAGAATATTAGGTGTGTTCCTTTAACCATAGGAAATATAGAAATATTGTCACACAACCATAGGCACTAATGCCACCCCTGAGCACCTTGACCTTGACATAGAGAGGAATTATGTTAGAAAACCAATAGTCGACCAAGGATAATTCTCCAAGCAAAGATAACCAAAATTGATCAGAGAGTCCGACCAAGAGAAACCGAAAATGCAGATTTCAAAACTGCGGCAACAGTTGCTCCCCAAACTTGTGCACTATTGGCCTTCTGCAGTGCACACAAGTGTATTTCTACAATTCTGAGAATTCTGGCTAAAATGAAGACTAGCCTCCTATATTTATACTGCTTCTGCCAGACTGTCTAGGCCAACTTATCTTTATGGGTGCCAAATACTTAGTATATAATATTTCTTTATCCGACTTCTCCTCTAGGGTTATATCCAAATCTTTTCTTGCTTCCCCAATATTCTAATCTTGTCAAAGGTCAAAAATGGAGGTTAATACCTCCCACAGCTACCATAATGTCAATAGTGAAGAGGGTACCTCCATGGATTTATATATATGAATTTTTTTATTGTTTGATGTGTGTTTTAATGATCTAATACAAATGTTAGAATTGTTGAATTCTTAATTTCTTAGCACATTATTATTTCCATAAACTGTGAGATTCACCTTAAATTTTCCTCACATGTTTATTTTATATTTCTTCAGAATCCATCCCTTCCCATATTAAACTCAATTTGTATGAAGCACTCGTGTACATATACCTCTTAACGTTGATTTTTTTGATATTGGTTCCGGTAATGTTTGAGGGCCGAGAGTTCTGTACGAGAAAGAGAAAAGCTTACCCACAATTTTTGCATAATTCTTGTTTTTATCATCGTGGCTTTAAGGATCGCTATGAGTCTTCACCCCTGGGATGCCTAGGCATAGTTCCATTAAAAACCTGGAACATCTCAAATGGTGTTGTTGTTGGGGAACGAAATTTGAAGACATCTTTCCCTAGGGATATGCCATTGCAATATCTGATACTCGAAGGTGTACGAGTTTTAGGCACATGGTCGTTAATTATTTCACTTGGAGACTCCATAAAAAGAAGATCTGGCATCTTACATCAGATATACTAGAAGAAACTTAGATCCTAAGTGTATTCCAGTATACTCAGACCCCGAGAAGCTTGTGACCTGGAGAAATCTCAGAGAACGTCAAATATCTTAATCTCCAGGTAACCCTAATTTATAAACTTCTCCTTTTGTTGTTCATGTAGGTAGTGAATCTTTTGATCTAGTTGATATACCTATTAATTCCATTATGCTGCCAAGATACCTCCTAAACCCTTAATAGATCTACAAAATTCACCTTTAGGATTCTGTCAAGAAGTGAGCTCTTCCTTTAAGCCCTTTCTAAAAAAACCCATTAACCCTCCATCTGTTGAATCCCATAATTGTATCTTGTAAAATATTATGGCCAATTTAGGATGAGGAAGAATCAGGGGAAATCAACCTCCCCCACCTCCCTTAAAACCTTGGGTCATGGATAGATTCGGTCCTCTGAATCTGCTTGTTCACGTCCATGACCCACCTGAAAATTACTTGAAGTTGTTACCCAAGTCTAATGGTGAACCAACCCTATCTATTGACCAACACCTATAATCCTTCTAGGATTTGACTGATAACTTATTTGTGGAGAATGATGATGTCTTCATGAGGTTGTTTGTCCAAATCCTAGAAGGAGATGTTAAAAAATGATTCAGAGAACTTCCTAAAACCTTTATTGATAGTTGGTAGGCTCTCGAGTCTGCATTTATGAAGCATTGGGGGGAGAAGAGGGATAATTTGTATTACCTAACCAAGTTTGGATCCCTCAAGAAGAAATCAAGTGAGTATGTTTTTATTTTAATGGAAGGTTTAACAATCTTTACAACAAGATTCTAAGAGATATAAATCCTTTACAACAAGCAACCAAGGTCATATATGTTGGGACTTTTGATGTAGGCTTTTCCATGGAATTAAGAGAAAGAAGAGATCCCACTTTGATGATAATGCAGGATGATGCAATAGATATTTAGGGAAATATGATTGTATCAGGAAAAATGAAGCAAAAGTCTAATCAAGCAGACAAGAAGAAAATTAAAGAAGATTGTGATCCTTTAGATCCAACCAAAGATGCTCATGAAGCTCGAATGGTCGAGATGTCTAGACTAATCAGAAATTTGATAAAAAATATGTCTATATTTGAGATGGAAAATGGTAATGCCAACAAGGTTCCTCAATATAGTCAATGAGCTTGAGGGTTTGTGGAGCAAAGAATCTAGTGAGGGCATGAAAGTAAATGAGTGGTTCAACTTCAGGTGGATCAACGGGCTCCTGGGTAGCATCGAGAAGGGATGGCTCTTCAACAAGTGGCATTGTCACATATTCGTCGGGAACATCTTCGTAAATGGCCATAAAAAAAATTTGTTCCTTACACTTGTGCCCCATGAAATATTTTTCATCACAATTATAGCAAAGACCCTTCAGTTGGCTTTCATCCATTTCAGCCCTAGTTAATTTATGGACCTTGAGGGGAGTGATAGGGGGGTTAGGATTAATGGGTCGAGGGTGAGGAACAAAAGAGGGTTTTTTGTTCTGGGAAAAAACAACTTGTTGGGATCTTTAGCATGTTTAGTAACTTCCAACCAAGTCTGAGGGCGAGCCATGAGAACCTAGAATTGGATTTCATCCTTTAGGCCACTGATAAAGAATTCATGGAAGAAAGCATCTGACATACCCTCGATTCGAAAGGCCAAATGCTCAAAATCATTTATAAAGTCTTCCACTGTGCCTGATTGTTTCAACTTGGTCAAATGACTGAGATAGTGGGTATTCATGTCAAAGCAGTCATAGAACTCTACAACAAACTGGGTCCAGGCAATATACCCCTGACGTGAATTTTTACGCCATTGCCATCATTGCCATCATTCAAGGTCTAGATAAAGGAAAACATAGCGAAGTTTGGCCAACTCATTAGTAATACCATGAAGAGAAAAATAATGCTCCATTTGAGTGACCCAACTCGTAGGATTAGAGCCATCACATTTATTGACCTCGACGTAGGGAAGACGGGGTCATGCTGAAAGGAGTTGGATTGAAAATACAGAGAATGAGATGAATCAACAACATTGAGTTGGTCTGAGGAGTAAGGACCCGAAGGGCAGTTCAACAACTGGTTGACATCATACTAAAGGGTGTTAAATTGTTTGTGAAGTTGGCTTCCATGGTGTCAAATTTGTGCTTGACTTGGGCCTTGAATTGTGCAAGACTGGAATTGGTAGAACCAATTTTAGATGTCATGTGATTGATGGAAGCTTGCAGGTATTGGTTGCGAGTGGTGGCCATTTGGAGAGGGGAAGTGCAGGTAAGGAAAAAGAGGTGAGTGGGACCACAAAAAAGGACTTATAAGTGATAGGTACCACGACGATCAGGGTGAGAAGGGAAATATAATGGAATAGGTGGGAAAATAGAGAGGCTAAGAAGGGTTCGGGTCCATTGGAAAAAAAAATTAATTTAAAAATAAAAGGTATGACTGTGATCAGGGAGAAAAGGGGAATCTAAGGGGATATGTCCCAAATAAGTGTGTCAACGGGACCACTATACTCTATTTTGTTTTTACTCCTACGGAGTTATACTCTATCCTGAATAATATTGTAGTGACGAAATGCCCAAATGCTTAATAGGAAGAAATGCGTAGTAATTTCGTAGCTAGAATGCAGAAGGCACAATTGCGTGGCAATAGATCTTGTATGTTCTGTTTTTGTTTTCATCCCAAGGGTTAGGGTTTTCAAGGTTTCTATAGAAAAGGGATTTCCCTATGCTATAGCTCTCTGATATATGTGCGGGGTCCAACAGTAGTACTCGACCCAATATCTCAGGGCACCAACTCAGGAGGCTAGATTGTTCCCTTAGCCATGCTACTCGACTACCCGGGTACTAGAGAGTATATTCTCGAGTGTTGTTCTCGGTGGCACTATAGGAGTCAGGCGATCGATCAATTTATCTACAAAGATTTTCAGGAGATCTACATAGATCCATATACAAGTGTTGTTTGATGCACTACAACTCGAAGGGGTACCAACAAGGGTTACAAGGGTGGCCAACAGATGTGCACTTGAGTACCTCTTGTATTTCCTACATGTATTACTCCTCGATCATGGGTTTATGCATGTAACGACAAATATCTGTAGCTTTAAGATGTCAGAATATGTCTCTACCCTGAAAAAAATTAACCCACAATTTTATGTCGAGGAAAGAGCTCTGATACCAATTGTAAGGTACCAGATCTATTATATTAGTAGAATAGAGAAATAATGTAGAGAATAATATCGAGATAGCAACAGATATGGAAATATTGCGGAGATAATAGTAGAACAACAAATTATATGGAACTACAACACTATAATTATACCTTTATTGATAGGAAACAATGTTCACCTACCTATTCGAGGGGGAAACCTCCAGCAGAGCATAGCTCTATTACAATAATTTTCCAAGAAAAAACTTCTCATACCCTTTACTCTTATTTATACTAAATCTATCTATCCAAAAGAACAATCTAGAGGAAGATCCTTCTAGAAATGGAAGATTCTATTAGGTCTTCTTACAATTGACTTATTCCTCCTTATTGCTAGGCCTTATTAATATTGACCTTTATTACATGGAAATATATTAATCTACCCACTTGAGGGGTTAGGTAGGTTAGGTCTCTAACAAAGATGTCGGGACAATGTACTCGTTGTTTCATTAAGAGAGGAATTATCTTCTCTGGTATCATTAACATGATCTCAAGGGAAAAGGGACATTCAGGAGTCTACCCTAAAATGCATTGGCCAATCCCATCAACACACTAGAGAAGACTGAAGAAAAAGAGACAATGGATTGGTCCATTGTACCCTGTGTTATTGGGTGTTGACAGTTGGAAGGAAATGTTTAACGTATCATCGTAGTGGTTGAGCTAAAGGGTTCCTAATGCAATGATGAGAATCAATTAAGCCTCTTGGAAAGACAAAAATCAAGTCTCAATTGGACGAGGAGAACACACCCAACAACAGTGTCAGCAAGGCTCGTCTGGTGGTAGAAATTGGTTTCTTGCCAGTAAAATGTGGTAAAATTAGTTGGAAAGATGGGAACGGTTAGAAAACCAGAGGCGATATCAAGATTTTGACAAGCGGAAACCTTTTTCAAGAAGTAGTATTGATCTGAGGGAGAAGAAGAAACTATAAATAAGTGGAAAGAACTCATTTTTAGGGTCGACACTTTGGGGAATTTAAGAGTATCTTATACCTGAGTTGTTTGATCAAGATCCCCTCAGACACAAACCAATTTTCAAGGTTGTAGGATTTAAGATATTCATCCCCTACGTTATGCTTTAGTATGTGCTTTTTTGTGTATGTTTTCTTGTAAAATCCATCCCTCTCATCTCATGGCTTCTTGTATCAGAACCCCATTAATAAAATCTAGAGCAACAAGTTTCATAACATGTATAGTGTAACTGCATGTTGTTTAGCTTATGATATTGAAGTGTTTTCCTCTGAATGTATGGCCACTTAAATGCTATTTTTTTTCCGTGTATTTAATGATGTGCAGAGGGTACCTCCATGGATTTAAATATATGAAAATGTTTATTGTTTGATGCATGGTTTAATGATATGATACAACTGTTAGAATTGTTGAATTCTTAATTTCTCAACTTGTTATTCTTTCCATAGACACTGAGATTCACCTTAAAGTTGCCTCACATGTTTATTTTGTATTTCTTCTAAATCCATCCCTTCCTAGCTTAAACTCAAAATGTTTGAAGCACTCGTGGACATATGCCTCTTAACGTTGAACATTTTGATATTGGTTCTAGTATTGTTTGAGGGGCGAGAGTTTTGTAAGAGAGAGAGAAAAACCTACCCACAATTTTTTCATAATTCATGTTGTTATTAGCATTGCTTTAAGGCTCGCTCTGAGTCTTAGCCCATAGGATGCCTCGACATAGTGCCATTGATAGCCTAGAACATCTCAAGGGATAACAAGTGGAAAATGTGTTTAATTCATAGCTAGTAAGCTACACGAATTTAATTAGCATAAGAAAATTTCAAATTTATTTGTATTTTAAGTAATGTTCCTCGGTTAAGATGGAAATTACATCGTGTGACACTTGGCCTCATTTTCCTAATTTTTAATTTTATTTTTATTTTTGTACATAATTTGTATATTTTTATTTTATTTATTTCTTTCTTTTTATTTTTGTATTTATTTATTTCCATTTGTATTTTTCTCTTGGTTTTGAAAAACCACATGGTTTTGATTTCACATGGTAATTTCCCATGATTTTCCCTAAAGTTACCCTTGATATTTATTTCTTTTACATGGGAAAAAACAAGTTTACTTTATAAATGTTTTTACATGGGTCAAATTTGATTTACATGGGTAGACTGTTTTTACATGGTGTGTTTAGCCTAAAACCCTTGAGCCCTAGGTCGTATGTCTCATTTAGGGTCTTATACAAATCAATTAAGGGGGATAAAAACTATATTAACCATTCAATATTGAATTATCTCATGCATGTGGTACAATGATTTCCAGGTTGAATATTGATGGCCCATATTCACCCACAAGCAGATCAAGGGTTGTTGAGCACCGAATTTCAAACAAATATATCTTGAACTACAGGTGTCAAAATCGAGCCCAAGATACCTTGTTAGAAAGGTATCGAGACAAAGAATTCATTGGGAGAGGGATTCAGGCCAAAACAATGATGAAAAATCCTAGAAAACGTGAAAAATAGGTCACAAATTTGAGGGGGAAATTGATTATGCAAACTTCATATGACCATATCTGGGGCTACAGGAAACAGAATCAGGCCCAGGATAGCTCACCGAAAATCTAATAGAGAATATAATTTGATATAACAACAAGTATAGACATATTGAGGGAAAAAATTCTCAGAAAATGCAGAAAACAAAAGATTACTAAATTTAATCAGAAAATGGATTGTGCATGTTCAGGCAATCATATCTGAAGCTACATTATTCAAAATTGAACCTGTAAGAGCACACTAGAAGGGTGAGATAGAGAGGAAGAAGATGAGATTATATTGATCAACAAACTAACACCATAAACACCCAGAAACATTTTGAAGAAAAAAAGAAGACACCAATGGGTAGAGTTAATAATATTTTTAAATGAATATAATTTGTAAATAGCCTTAGGACACGAATAACCACTCAAGAGTCTCTTCAACTTCTTTTTATAACACTCACATGTTCATTTACGAAAATAAAAAAGAAATTCAAAGTTGTATAATAACAAAACAAAGGGAAACAAAATGAAGAGTTTCAAGAACTAAAGAGTCTCTCTTGTCTTATAAAAGAGAATTCGTTGAATGTAGTTAAAGGAATTTTTCTCATTATGTAGACCGTTGATACTCTTATTGCTAGATATAAGAAGAGTATAAGCTACTTTTTGAAGTCATAATTGTTAGCAAATGCATTTGGGACTACTCCACTAATGTGTTTGTCATTTGAGTTTTTCTGAGTGTTGATCATATGAACTATTTCTATGCTTAGTATTTAGAATTCTTATGTTTTTGTGATTTCCAATGAATACAAGGATGATGTTGCGGGTCTCCTTTGCAGCTATTTGAGATGATATCTAAAATATTATTGTGTTATCATATTCTTGGTTTCCATGAACTAGTTTTGTTGTCGAAAATATAATTTTAAGTTGTACTCATCTATTAGTTTTTTTCCTATGCATGATAGGTTAGGAGTATTTAGGTTAGAATAGTTTGTTTTTAGATTAGATTTAGAATTAATTAGAACTCTTTGGGGGATGATTCGTTGTCTTCGTAGTGGCAAACAGGTCCAAATACTGGTCAGAAACAATACACCAAATGAGAGTAGGTCTAATTGGTACCTGCCATCAGGTGTTCTCCCTTACCTGCTTGACAGGCCATTTGAACCCGTCAACACATTTCCCAAGGGCTTTGGTAATTCCTAGATCTCTTCATTATACATCCTTTTATTTCAAAAAAAAAAATGGGTTATCTCGAGGAACTTCTTTTTTTGTCTATAGTCCATTCCCTCATCGTCTTTCCTTATCTCTTCATATTTTGACTCTTTGTCACCATACCCTCATGGATGGGTTCTTATTTCCATAAGTATGTCCATGTCTTGTATCCCCTCTAACCTTTATCATAGTCCTTAAATTTTGTGAAAATCTCTTATGTTGTGAAAATCTCTTTGTGCTTCTAAGCATTATATGGTTCATGATCACCAAGACCACAAGCATGCAAACTGGGTAGTTGCAAATGGTATAGATGCTTGGACAACATGCCCTCACTTACCACAAAGATAACATCTAAATTCTTTATTATCTCCTGGAAGATGTACAATGGTGTTTTTTCCTTGACCACACAAGTAGTTTTCATATGTGGATAATGTTTAATTCCGTGTTTTCATCACCATGAAATTCTAACCAATCGATCCTACTTTTGTACTTGATTTCCCTAACTACTAATTTCAAGGGTTCTCTAGAAAATATACTTACCCATGGTTGTTAGTATCATGTATTCTACAAAAAATATTCTTGTTTAGGTTCATCAAAATAGAATCATGACCATCCTTCCTATGACCTTCACTTCTTCCTATTTTCTTCTCATAGGGTGGGTTGTTATGGAACTAAACCTCTCCTAACCTTTTCACTTATGTCTTTTATTACTAAAATATTTGATCCATTTCATCCTACTTAGCATCCATATTGATGATTGTAGTTTCAACCTCACATGTAATTTCAATGGTGCCCTTGATTGCTTCCTTATACAATTTTGATTAACTCAATCACATGGATCATTCACCAAAAACATGTTGTTAATGTGAAGATCACATGTTCCAATCTAATGGAGCCACTAGGTTACTAACACAAGGGTGATGGCGGTGACTTTCATATTATTTACAAATTAGAAAACTAAATACAAAATCTAAATTTAAAACAATTTAAAAACCTAGATAAGTTTTCACTCACCTCTATAAAAATATTATCTTTATTTCATTTTACCATACATTAATGTGATAAAAGGTATAAGAAAACCTTAATTAAGTAACATATTATTATGAAAATATTATCTTTATTTCATTTTACCATATTCTAAATTATCACTTTAATGTGATAAAAAGTATAAGAAAACCTTGATTAAATAGCATATTATTGTGGTATCAAGAAAGAAGAGAACTTTGATTAAAAGTACACATGTAATATTTCATTTTATATTATCTTAAAGCACTTTTAAGAAATATTAAAAATTTTTAATTAAAAACAAATATAAAAATCATAAAATTCAAAAATTACAATTTCAAATATTTATTTATTTTGTGATGATATTTATTACCATTTCTCCTATACAAACTCCACACTTTTTAAAAATTAAAATTAAAATTATATATTTACACTTTTAAAAAATAAAAATAAAAATTATATATTTTTTCAAAAAATTAAAGGCATTTTACTTTCAAATTAATTTAACATAAAATACTTAAAAATGTGGATTTATTTTAGTATATACAATTTTTTTATTTTTTTTATTCCTTTCTGTATACTCAAAACTAAGAAGTTATTCCATATCTAAAGTTGTTTTGGTTGATTGGTTTTTTTTCTTTATTCCAACTTACATAATGCCATTGTACATACAATTGTACATACAAGGTTTGCCATCTTCTTTTACAACCGTTCGATTGACTCAAATTGATTATAATATAAAACACTTGATTATAAAACACTTATTAGAGAAAAACACCAAAATTAAGCATCTATTACACTTCAATGTTGAGATTTAAACATTTTAAGAAATGATTTTTTTGGCGATATTTTCAGGATTTTATGAAAAAATTGTTAAATCAAATGATTATGTCTGTATAATCTAAATGTCTCCCAAAAAAAATTCTACAAAATTAATCTAAATGTCTCCAAAAAAAAATTCCTACAAATTTAATTTATATTTATTTCAAGATTATGTGAAAAAATTATTAAATTCAATAATTATTTCGATATAATTCAAATGCCCCAAAAAATTTTGACATACAGATTTATATGATATATGGCCTAATCCCAGCCAAAAAAAACCAACCACCCAACAATTAGACAACACCCAAACAAATTAGCAACATAGCAACAGAATGACTGAAAGAAAGAATTTTTAATGTCCACGAGGCTAAAAATAGCCTATGGAACAGATTGTTTTTCCATCTGGCTTTTGTATTCGGCCCTTTTCCTGTGAAGTTTTACAATAATTGCTCCCAGCGTCTCAACAAACTCTTTGCTGAATAGATTATCCCAAGAACTAGCTGCCAGAACACCTGCATAATTTTTCTTGCTGTCTTTGAGGGCCTCACATTCTAAAATGAAATGTTTTTCTGTTTCCACAAAATACATACTCTTTCTTCCCACTTTTCTTTTGGTCTTTTCCAACGCCCTGTTTCACAACGGAGTTGATGAAAATACTTACAGAATACTTCTGATGAGAGCATGCTTATTGTGTCCCCTTCCTTCTGTGGAAGCGTCTCCACATGGTAACATATGGTCGGACGGAAGAGCACGCCACAGCATCATGACAAAATATTCACACGCAACATGTCCTCGCTTCACTCTTTCCAGCCCTTTTTAATTGAGACGTTATAATTTGATATACTCATCCTCCTTCCCAAATTTGCTCTGCAGGAGCCGTAAAAGGAAAGCATATCTGTGTGGCCAGTGGAGATTATAGCAAGGCTAGACGATACAGAAAAAGGCTCTCAGGAAAATCCAGGTTGGTACTTCAAACCGTGCTCGTCGCTCATGCTTTTGGCTCTGCCTATATGCAATCACATATTCAGCTGTTTTTGGAAAACGCGAGCCCTAGATTCTGTATAAATCATTCACCAAAGTGTTTTGCAGCTTGTTCTGTGAATACATGGTTCAGAGGAGATGACTATGGGTGGTTTGAGGGCAAAACTGATGATAATAATTATAACATCTAGATTGATTCCTCTGTTATCGATATATTTCAATTCTCCTGTTTCTCTGTCAAGGGATATCACCAAAGTCCAGACTGCGCAAGAGATTTTTGGGTGGAATTTCAGCAATGGAAAGTGCAGAGTTAAAACATCAGCAACGATGAACAACTACTCGGACATGTATGATATTGTGGTGGATCAGTTTGGGTTGGGGGATTATACAACTGTGCAGGAGGCAGTAGATTCTGTGCCTGATAATAATATGGAAAGAATTGTAATTCTGATCACTCCAGGCGTATATAGGTGAGTCCCAACTCTTCCCTTTCAACATAATTGTACATTATTTTGGTAATATGTTGATATTAATAATGCAACGAATTTAAATAGAGATTTGTGATGATTAATTGCAGAGAAAAAGTTCACATAGGAAGCAGGAAGTCCAATATCACGTTCCAAGGCTTTGGTGGTATGTTTACAGGCATTGCCTGGAATGACACTGCTGCAACATCTGGCAGCACTAGGAATAGCGCATCTGTTACAGTAGATGCTCCTGACTTCATAGCCAAGGACATAAGTTTCCATGTACCACTCCAATGCCCATGTCTAATGTAATGAATTCTGCTGGATTTTTTAGTTTGTTCATGGCCTGGAGCCTCACCTTGAGTCTTATTATTTACTCCATAAGATCAGTTCAAAGCTCTGCAAATGGCCATGAATCTAAAATATTGGTATCATGTTTACTGAATTGTTTTTTTCTCCAGAATTTCGCTTACCCCCCACATGGGAGGGTGGGAGCTCAAGCTGTGGCAGTCAGAGTATCAGGAGACAGGGCTGCTTTTTACAGGTGTAATTTCTATGGAGCTCAGGACACACTTTTTGATGACCGGGGTAGGCACTATTTTCAGGATTGTCATATCGAAGGCACAGTGGACTTCATATTTGGACATGGGCTATCCTTCTACGAGGTACATAGTTTAAACAGAATCCACCCAATTAGTTAATTTATCACCAATCTTCCAACGTTTTACTGTCAATATCGCCCCGTTTAAATGCGCTAATTGAAAATGACAGCAATGCGAGCTCCATTCTATTGTGAATTCTAGTACTGGACCCGCCATTGGAACAATTACAGCACAGAGCCGCCAGTCTGCACCAGAAAGAACTGGGTTTTCTTTCGTGGATTGTTCAATTACGGGAACGGGGCTTGTATACCTAGGCCGGGCGTGGGGGACGTATTCTCGAGTTGTATTTTGCTACACAGAAATGGCAGATATAATCGTTCCAGAAGCGTGGTCAGACTGGAATGATCCTTCCAGAGATCGGTGAGTGTAGAACAGCCTTCAATTCCTTGTTCTTTTTTTTTTTCTGTATTTTTCATGGAATTTGTGTGGTGAGATATTTGTGGGTTTGCTTATTTCAGGACAGTTTACTATGGAGAATACAAATGCACGGGTCCAGGGGCTGATTACTCCAAGAGAGTAAACTGGTCTCATCAGCTAAACGATGATGAAGCTGCCTTGTTTTTGAATATCTCTTTCATTGATGGTGAACAATGGCTGGATTTACAGTAATTTAATCATTGGATTGACCGGAAATATGGTTTACTTGGGTGAATTGGTAACCTTGATGAAAGTCGAGGTGTATATGATTGATAAGTGTTACCTCAAATTGATTTGATCCATGTTGATATTTAGAATAATTTAATAACATGATTTTATCTTTAGAAACATATTTTTATCTATTTTAAATTGGCATCTTCTCGCCCATTCTCATATTAATATAAAATTGAGTTGTTTCATTAAATTTACAGCAGTCTTTATAATGAGGATTTTTATTTTTAATTTTCAAATAAATATTATAGAAATGTCTTTTTTTTTAAGTAAATGTTAGAAAACTTTATAATATTTCAAGATAATACAAAAAGACTAAGTATTTTAGATACAACTTTTGAAGTTGGTTTCTTTTCTTTGGGAAAGCTACTCTCAAGCACTCATTAAGTCTCATTAAGTTAATGCATCAAGGAACTACTTTGACTTCACTTGGTGATTCCTCTCCATGGTTCCCCTCACTTATAATTTAGGATAACATAATGTTGGGAATTTTTCTTATTCATGCATTTCATTTGTTTACTTCATCATCGGTGCAGGTCATAGGTTTATGGAGCATTATTTTTGAGTGAGAGAATTGTTGGGAATAGGTTTTCATGTGTGTTGGCCTAGTGGGTGTTGTAACTCTTTCAACAGCCTTATGTTCCAAGTGCCACAGAGTTCTGAGATTTACTGATCAGCCTGTTGTTGAAACCCTGGAAGAGAAGTGGGACAACCAAAGGACTGTGGAGTAGTGAAGGGATACACTTCCTTGGGTAGGACAAGTTGTGGGGAATGAGAGGTTGCGAGGTGGGACCGCTGCTAGAGTTGGTACCATTGGTGTTGAGTGTTGTATGAAAGAATATTTGTCATGGTGGAGTCATAGCCCCAACTCGGGGGTAACATGTTGTTGAGAGTGAATGAACAACAAAGTCTATGGCTGGGAGGAACATTTGAGCTAGTTGGTGATTTTCAATCAAATATAAGTGTTTTTTAATAAATGTGTATTATTTTGTTGAATAATGTGTATGTTTATGTATAATCATGTTATACTATAATTGCAAATAATTATGAATTGATTATATGTTGGTAGGACTACATAATTGTGTTTATATCTAGGACATATTAATTAATTAATGGTATCATAGAACTAATGGACTGAATTGGAGAAAAAATTGAAAATTCAGTGCATGACATAGTCAAGTTTTTAGTGACGTTGTCCAGGTGGGGTCCTGGGTAGATTTGTTAGGGATGTAACCTCCCTAACCCCTCACATAGGTAGAATAATATGTTTTCCATGTAATAAAGACCAACATTAGTAAATAAGGCCTATATAATAATGTGAACAAGTCAATTGTAATAAGACTTAATAGAAGCTTCTGCTTCTAGAAAGATCTTCCTCTAGAATGTTCTTTAGAAGATAAAAATAGTATAAATAGAAGTAGAAGGCATGGAAAAGTCTTGTCTTGAGAATTATTGAAATAGAGCGTTGCTCTGCTGGAGGTTTCCCCTTCGAAGAGGCAACTGAATATTGTTTTCATTCAATAAAAGGTATTATTGTTGGTATTGTTATTCTCATTATTTTGTTATTTCGTTGGTATTTGTTGCAATATTTTTGTTTCTACTTATTATAATACATTTGGTACCTAACAAGTGGTATCGGAGCACTTCCCTCTATGGAAACTGTGAGAATTGCTTTTTCAGGGTAGAGACACGTACTATCGTCATCTTTAAAGCACAAAGATCTATCATTCAATAGATAAAACTACGGTTGGGGAAGACTACATGCAAGAAATACAACGATTTCACAAGGTTACTCGAAACAAACGTTTCATCTTGTTGGAAACCTTTGTAACCCTTGTTGGTACCCCTTAGAGTAGTACTGCATCATATAGAATTTGTACACGACCATCACTCCCACATACTGTCAGGTATATTGGGATTCCCCTAGGTCTCTTGAAACCATCTCTAGATCAACCAATTGGTCGCTTGACTGCTATAGTGTCATCTAGAACAACACTCGAGAATACACTCTTTAGTACCTGGGTAATCGGGTAGTATGACTAAGGGTATGATCAAACCTCCTTAGTTGGTTCCCTAAGATATTGGGCTGAGTACTATTGTTCGATCCTGCATGTATATTAGAGAGATATACACAGGGAAAACCCTTGTCTGTAGGAACCCTAAAAACCCTAACCCTTGGAAACATAACAACACTGAACTAAAATAGAAGGGAATCTTTTGTTGTGCAACCCTGCATCCAGGTTGCGAAGTTCCTACACAATTTTCCCCATTAACAATTTGGGCATTCTATCACTATAATATTCTTTAGGCCGGAGTAAAACTTCGTGGGAGTAAAAACAAAAAGTATAGTGGTCATGTCGACACTCTTATTTCGGACCTATCTCATTGGATTCCCCCCTTCACCCTGTTTTCCATGGTACCTATCACTTATAAGCCTTTTTTTCTATGAACCCTCCCACCCTTCCTAGAACCCTTATTTGGCACGTATCCCATTGACTTCCTCTCTTTACACGGATCATTGTGGTATCCTTCACCAATAACCCTTTTTCTGTGTGGACCCACCTACCCCTTTCCCTCCCCAATGGCCTACACTCACAACCAATACTTTGATAACCACCTCACTGCCTTGGAAAAACTCAATAAGAAAACCAAGAAATATATCTTTGACCTTACTTCCAACATTGCTACCATAAATTATCGACTCACCACATTAGAAGAACTTCCAACAATAGTGAACCACTTGACCACAATGTGTCAATAATCCCAACAAGTAATGAACAACTTGACCGCAATGTTTAAGCAATCCCAAGATCCTCTCTCTTCTACACCACCTTATAACCCAGAAGGAACTGAATCCTGCCATTGCATGTCCTTTCATTCCAACCACTTTTAGCCTGACTCGTGTCTTCCTAGAGTGGAGGTGAACAAATTTGATGGCTTGGATCCCATGGGTTAGGTCACTCAAATGGAACATTATTTCTCTTTGCACGACATTACTAATGAGTTGTCCAAACTCCATTATGGTGTTCTCTATCTGAATTTTGAATGCTGGAAATGGTGACAAGGGCGTAAAAATGCATGTTAAGGGTATGTGGCTTGGACACAATTTGTTGGGGATATTTATGAATGGTTTGACATCGACACCCACCATTTAGGTCGTTTGACCAAGTTGAAATAGTCTAGCACAGTGGAAGACTTTATAGTTTCCTTTGAGCACCTGGATTTCCGCACAAAGGGCATGTGAGATGTATTTTTCAGGGAATGCTTTATCAATGGCCTAAAGGATGAAATATGCACCCACGTTCTAATGGCTCGCCCCCAGACTTGGTTGGAAGCTACTAAATGAGTTAAGGAAGCACAATAGGTTGTATCCTCCTGAACCAAAAAACCCTCCTTTATTCCTCACCCTAAACTCACAAATCCCGCCCCTCCTGCCACTCCACTCAAGATCCAAAAATTAACCTGGGTAGAAATGGTTGAACACCAACTCAAGGGTCTTTTCTATAATTGTGATGAAAAATATTTTCTGGGGCACAAGTGTAAGGGACATAAGTTTTTTATGGCCATTTCCAAGGATGTTTCTAAGGAAGAGGTTGAGGTTTCCCCTGTGGAAGAGCTACCCAAGCCAACTGATCTCACTTTTCCCTTTGATCCCCCATAAGTTGAATCGGTGATTTCATTGAATTCCCTCACTGCTCTCCAAACCTTCAAGTTAATTGGCTACATTAAGCATTGAAAGGTCATCAACCTATTTTATAGTGGCGGGACCCATAATTTTATTCATCATTGCATTGCCCAAGGAACCAATTACTATATCTATGTGATCAATAATATTCAAATCATGATTTCCAATGGTGGTTCCATGAAATCTAGGGGGCGTTGTGAAATTGTGTGCCTCCAAATTGGCCAGTACCATGTGAAATTTCATATGTTTTCTATCAACATGGGTGGTTGTGACATTGTGCTCAGTGTGGAATGGTTACACACTCTTGGCCCCATCCTCGTGTATTTTAAAGAATTAACCATGAAATTCTAACATGAGGGACAACAATATAACTTCCAAGCCATCCCAATAGGCTCCCTTGAGATCATCAATTCCCATCGAATGAAAAATCTCCTAAAAAAATATCATGCTGGCATTATTTCCCAACTCCATTCTATTCAAGCAGTTGAAACATCCTATGTGCATCCCAACCTCTAATCTATACTCTCACAACACCAAGATGTTTTTAGCACTCCCCATGGACTTCCACCTTCTCGTGGCATTCATGATCATTCCATTCCTCTAGTAATAGGTAGTCTTCCTCCCAATGTTCATCCTTATCATCGTCCCTTTGCCTAGAAGAATGAGATTGAGAAAATTGTTCAAGAATTGCTCAAAGAGGGTGTTATTTGTCCTAGTACCATCCTCTATTCTTCTCCTATGGTCATGGTAATCAAGAAATAAGGCACTTGGCGTATGTGTCCTGACTTTCGCACCCTAAAAAAGCTCACCATCAAAGACAAATTTCCCATTTTTTTCTTTGATAACCTATTGTATGAATTGAATGGTGCTTAGTACTTTTCTAAACTTGATCTCCATTTTGGCTACCACTAGATACGCATGAAAGAGGAAGACATTGTCAAGACTACATTTAGAACTCATGAGGGTCACTATGAGTTCTTGGTCATGCCCTTTGGCCTATGTAATGCACCCTCCACTTTCCAAAGTCTCATGAATCATGTATTCCATACTTTCCTCCGTCATTTTGTCTTAGTTTTCTTTGATGATAGTCTCATCTATATTAAAACTTGGAAATCCCATCTTGCCAATGTGGATCAAGTTCTCCATCTACCATCTTAGCACATAATTTTCCTCAAATAGTCTAAATGTGCCTTTGGAGCCTCGGAAATGTATTACTTGGGTGATATTGTCGGAAAGGACAGAGTACGGGTGGATCCTAAGAAAATTGAAGCTATGAAGGACTGGCCTCACCCTAAAAATCTTAATATATTACACGGTTATCTAGGTTTAATGGGTTAATATTGCAAGTTTGTTAAGAATTATGGAAAAATTTCCACACCTCTCACTGCTCTCCTTAAAAAGAATGCTTTCACTTGGACTCCTACAGCTGATCAATCCTTCCACGCCTTGAAAGAGGCTATGTACATGACTCTTTTCATGACACTACCCAAATTCACCAAGACTTTTGTCCTAGAATGTGATGCTTCAAGGAAAGGAATTGGGGTGGTCCTCATGCAAGATGGTTGGCCTTTGGCTTTCACTAGCAAACAACTTTTAGAGAGACATTTGGGCCAATAAATTTATGAAAAGGAAATGTTGTCTATTATGCATGCAATGGATCTCTGGCCTCCTTATCTATTGGGGCAACGCTTACAAATTAAAACTAATCATCGAAGCCTCAAGTATTTTTCAAAACAACGAATTTCATTCTCGAAGAAACAAAAATTGGTTAACAAGCTATTTTGATATGATTATGAGATCATTTACAATAAGGGAAAATAAAATGTGGTTGTTGATGCTCTTTCCAAGTCCTTCATTGTACCAAATTGGCTCCAATACCCCAAACTTTCTCTCTTGATCAAACAATTGCAACACCATTCTCAAGATTCTCTAGGATACTCTTGGCACAATGATGAGCTTCGCTAGAAAGTTCATCTGTATTTAAGAAAAAAATCACAACTTAAATCCACGATTCTTTCTGAGCTTCATGCTTCACCTATAGTTGGGCATTCAGGCTTTGCCAAATCATATGAACAGGTCAAACATCCTTTTTTCTAGGAACGCATGAAACAATACATCCGCACCTTTGTGGTTGAATGTGATACATGTCAATTCCATAAAGGCGAAACTGTCAAGACTCTAGGAACACTCCAACAGCTCTCGATCCCACCTACTATTTGCACAGATATTTCTATGGACTTTATTGTTGGCTTAACTAAATTTGGCAATAATACTTTCATCATAGTGGTAGTAGATTGTCTACCCAAACATGCTCATTTATGTACTCGTCAACACCCGTTCACTGCATCAATAATGGCTCAATTTTTTATGGATAATATCTTGAAACTCCATGGGATGCCTCATTCTATTTTCTTTGACCGCAATCCAACTTTCACCAACAATTTTTGGCAATAATTGTTCACGCTCCAAGGAACCCATTTGCATCTCAACATCGTCTATCACCCATAGAATGATGGACAAA
>SNQJ01S0046039.1:0-14705 GCA_010110895.2 Picea sitchensis
AGTGACTTTATTTTCATAAAGCACTTATGTAATAAAGTGAAATTCACTTTAATTTTAAATGAGACATTTTGGAGGGAATGAATCATGACACTTGATCTTGGAAAAGGCAAGATCTAATCTTGGCCTTTGGATCTAGGGTTGAGGAAGGTGAAAAGACACTTTTGGGGGGAAAATGTCATTTTCAGATTATAAAAGAATGCAATGGGTAATGTGAAAGACAAGTCAAATGTTTGAGAAGACACCGGGAGGATATTTATAGATATTTTATGAGAATGCTTGACAGAGGAAAGTGAGCAGCAAAGAGGGTACGTTTTTCGAGGAAAGTGGGCACGATTCTCGAGAAAATT
The DNA here is from genome assembly GCA_010110895.2 of Picea sitchensis. Taxonomy (NCBI): domain Eukaryota; kingdom Viridiplantae; phylum Streptophyta; class Pinopsida; order Pinales; family Pinaceae; genus Picea; species Picea sitchensis. Next base: position 348 of record SNQJ01S0046039.1, read on the forward strand.
TTTCTGTAAATTTTTTGGCCGAAATATTTTTTTGTTGTGGGGGGGCGTACTATACGGATCCATACATTTCGTACATTTTCGTACAGTACGTACAACCGTACGGATTTGGCACGAAAATCGAGGCAATTTTTGGCATAGTTTTCGAGGCGATTTTCAAATTTTTGGTGGCTATTTTTGGGCCATACGAAATAGTCTGTACAGTGGAATGTGGGCATGGAAAATGAGGTATGGAAGAGGCGGGATAGCGGTATGGTTTTGGCACGAAAAACGAGGAAGATTTATGTGGGACAAATTTGGTGCTGTGAGGTATTTTCCTTGGCTGGAAATGTTGTTTTGTTGCTGATATGTACTTTCCTGAAGCATAATAATAATCTCTCTCTCTCTCTCTCTCTCTCTCTCTCTCTCTCTCTCTCTCATTGGGTTTCCCCACATTGGGGTTTTCCCTGGCATTTGCCTATATTTTTGTGAGTTATGGGTTGTTGTCCACTGTGTATTTATGCTGCATATTTTTCTTAGCAATGTGTATTCTTGCTTATAGAAATTTCTGAATATGGGTTTTATGCATTTCTGAAATTTATGAAGACAGTTATCTCTAGGTTGCTAAGTGTTTGACAGAAAATTAGTTTGCTGATTTTTTGTCATTAAAAATCTACAATGAAAAGATATGTTGGGAAATCAACACTCACTAAGAAAAAAACAAAAGCAAGAAAACAATTCCAAATAAACATTTAAGAAACCTCAAATTCACTTCAAATTCAAACAACAAAGGAGAGACTTAAATAGATGAGAGACCTATGTTATCATATCCTTAACAAGCTTAGAAGATTAGGCAAAATTTAGTTTTGATCAAGGAAAATCATAAAAAATTAAAAAATAATCAATTACTAGGGCGGTCCCGACCCAACAGGTATGTAAACCACGACGAGTAGCTCTGGTATGAACTATTGAGATGTGATTGTCTACACATTTTTGGGAAAAATGCCTAGATCTAGCCCTAATCTGACATAAATGGAATATCTGCTCTCAGAGGGAGTGATAGGGAAGATAATAAGCTACACATAAGTTTTAGAGAACTAATAAGCAACGGGGGAATTTAAACTAGAGAAGAATCAAATATTATTTAACTATATCTTACAGATAAGCAAGACCTCCCTTAGATCCACCCTCAATACAAGATAGACAATGGGCGTAGATTTCTATGTATTTTTCCCTAGATCTAAATAGATTCATTTCCTTTTAACCAAGAAGGAAGATAAACTTACCTTTTCAATCGACAATTGTCCCTCGTATGTCCTAGCTAACGCAACTCCCAATATATAGCTCTAGCTCATGTGATCTGCTTCCCGCACACAAGGAGACAAACAACTACCAATCTACTACCCTTCTAGCATTAGGAACATCACAAATCTAATTTGGATCTAATTCGATCCATTGAAGGTAAGATAAGATCTCTCTTCTACAAATGAATGCAACAATATGGATAGGGGAAAACCATAGATATATATTATGAAAATAGAGAAGTACATCAATGCTTTTTTACCTAGAATGAATGATGTATTCCTCCTTATGCTCATTTCTCTTTCTCCTCCTTAACCCTCAGTCAAGAAAGAAAAATGATCTGGATGGAAAATCTCCTTTGAAAATCCACCAATATGTAGCTATAAATTATTATTCCTCCTCTTTCCCATGGACTACCTTCATTATATAGATTGGTGGAGGAGGCTAGGAGTGCTTCTATATATCTAGAACTTAGTAAACATCGAATGGATTGATAGTTCTCAAACTCATGCCACAATATAAACAACTCACTTGGCGCTGACCTCCTCGAAAATCACAAAATATAGAAGGTGGTCGGGGACTAGCAATTATGCAACTAGCCATTATATAGATTGGTGGAGGAGGCTAGAAGTGCTTCTATATCTCTAGAAATTAGTGAACCTCAAATGGATTGAGAGTTCCCAAACTCATGCCATAAGATAAACAACTCACCTAGCGCTGACCTCCTCGAAAATTAAAAAATATAGAAGCTTACATGGGTGGTTGGGGGCTAGCATTTATGCAACTAGCAAGCAATTCATGAGTAGGATCAATAGCTACTAGTCATCCTCCATCAATAGATACCATCCACAAAAAGAATTGAAACCAAGGTAGAATATTGTGTCTCAATATGATATCATCCATATGCCTTGCATGAGACCCTATGAAGACAAATAAGGATATAACACTTATATACGGATGTCAAACGTTGGTAGTGGTAGAAATGTTATAAGAATCCTTATAAATGATACATTGCCTGGACCCAATTTGTGCAAGTTCTTTGCTATAATTGTGATGAGTTATATTTCAAAGGGCACAGTTGTACATAATATATTTTTTTCAAATGAATGTGTCTCTACATGACCACTCAAAAGACATGGAATCAAAGTGTAAGGTGCAAACTAGATTACCTGAAGAATGATCTGGATCGAAAATCTCCTCTAAAAATCCACCAGCATGTACCTATAAATGATTCTTCCTCCTCTTTCCCCTGGAATACCTTCATTATATAGATTGGTGGAGGAGGCTATGAGTGCTTCTAGATCTCTAGAACTTAGTGAAACTCGAACAAATTAAGAGTTCCCAAGCTCATGCCACAAGATAAAAAACTCACCTAGAGATGATCTCCTAAAAAATCACCAAATATAGAAGGTTGCATGGGTGGTCGGGGGATAGAAGTTATGCAACTAGCGACTGGTCTTAGATCAAGAGTAGGATCATTAGCTACCAATCATGCTCCATCAATGAGCTCAATAGCGACCATCCACAAAAATAACAGAAATTAATGTAGAAGACCGTGTCTCGGTATGATATCATTCATATGCCCTGCATGAGAGCGTAGGGAGAAAAATAAGGATATAACTCTTATATATGGACCTTTAACGTTGGTAGTGGTATTAATGTTATAAGATGTCTTATAAAGGATACATTGTCTCGACCCAATTTGTGCAAGTTCTTTATGTTTGTTTTGAATATCAAACTCACCATTTGGGGCATCTAAAAAAATTATGCTAAACCCGCACAATTATGAACTATATTACCACCTTTGAGCAATTGGTAATCCTCACAAAAGGATTATCCAATTTATTTTTTTAAGAATGCTTTATTGGTGACCTCAAAGAAGCCATTCAAGCACACATCATGATGCAACACCCAAAAACATGGTTGGAAGCTTGTGATAGAGATAAAGAAGCTAATATAGTGATCAATGCACAAGCCAAGAGACATTTGTTCAACACTCTCCTTATCCCCCTGTGGTGACTACCCCATCTCCTCCAATTGACAACAAGTTTGAATCCACAAGTTATCTCCCAAAGAGATGTAGAATGTCCGCATCTCCATCTTTAGTATAATTGTGATGAGTTATATTTCAAAGGGAACAACTGTACATAACATAATTGCTTCAAATGGTTGTGTCTCCACATGACTACTCAAAAGACATGGAATCAAAGTGTAAGGTGCAAACTAGCTTACCAGACCTTGATGAAGAAGGTTCCTTTTGGGTTCACGTGAAATTGGATACCAAGGAGCATCAATTGTGCTAGTGCATGATTAGTGAAGTGCTAATCTAGTGGAAATAAATGCCACATGAAAACCAACCACCAATTTGCAACAATTTCCTTATCTTAAACCTTTAGAACAACCTTTTTTTTCAAAGAAAAGGTTATGTTAGAGTCACACCCTAACCTCATTACTTTAAGCTACCTAAAATTTAATAAATTGTTGTAAGCGGTCATCCTAATAAATAAGGTCCATTAAATAATAATGAATAGTTACATAATGTAATGTCTAGATAAAAGAAAGACAATACTAAGAGGAAACTAAAATCCCTATGCAACTATATCAATTGAATAAGCATTACAACTTAAAAGGATAGTGATTGAGCGTTTAATGCTCTCGCATCTTGTAAAACCCTTCTTTTTCATTGTTATAACTCGGTGGGCTTTCCCTTGTTGTTAGAACAACCTTGTTTTCAAAGAGAAAGATTATGTTAAGGTCACACCCTAACCTCCTTACTTTAAACTACTTAAAATTTAATAAATTGTTGTAAGTGGTCATCCTAATAAATAGGATCCATTAAATAATAATGGATAGTTACATAATGTAATCTCTATCCGATAAAAAAAAAGAAAAACAATACTAGGAGGAAACTAAAAGACCTATGCAACTATATCAATTGAATAAGCATTACAACTTAAAAGGATAGTGATTGAGCGTTTAATGCTCTCGCACCGTGTGAAACCCTTCAACTTTTTCATTGTTATAACTCGGTGAGCATTCCCTTCTGTTACTCGGATATATTCCCACGAAATATAATTTTTATATGATTCAGCGTATTAAAACACCACCTTCTTTTTATATGATTCGGCGTATTAAAACACACCACGCTCTGCTCTATAAGTCTTTCCATAATTGCACGTCGTTGACTCTCCTTATACATTTTTTTTCTCAATATTGCTGTGTGAAATTTAGTGTTAGAGATAATGTTTTAATAATTTTAAAAAATTATATATGTATTCGTAGGGTGCAGAGCATCTTCTAGAAGCGAGTTGCTTCACAGCTGTGGATTACGAAGCGCTCTAAAATCAAATCGCTATCCAGTGGTTTGGTAGCAAATTTCTCTCAACGTCATTATCGTAACCAGGTGAACCAACGGCATAGCGGCAATACCTGCAGCATTTGAAGTTTGGATCAAATACCTGGGTAATACTGATTTGATGATTTATGGCCTCTTGTCAGTCATTGCTCAGCATTAAATGCCATGGCACAATAGGTCAAAGCATTAAACCGACGTTCCCATAGCAGGACGAAAAGGAGTAGGCTAAATAGGTAGTAATATTTTCCGAATAATGTTTTTCACCAAAAAAATCAGATTTGAATTCGGTAAAATTTTCAAGAGTAGTTTAAATTTTACATGAGTTTTGAATTTTGTATGAATTTTACATGAGTTTTGAATTTTGTATGGATCAAAATTCCATATATTTTAAAACCGTATTCTAGGAGTTTTGTCCCATTTAAAAAAAATTAAAAACCCACTCTGAACAGAAAACCATACCATAAAAATTATTTTTAATTTTATTTTAACTTATCTTCAATAATATTAAACTATTAAACAGCCTCTTCAATTACAAGAAGTCCAATGCCCAAAAAGTCCACTGCCACCTCTGTTCTAAGAAGTTCAATTAATTGATGGATGCCCAAGAATTCCACTGCCACCTCCTTTGTAATAAGAAGTTTAATTGATGGAATAATTTAAATATTTTTGAAAAATATTTAAATTCGAAGAAGTTTAATTGATCTAATAATTTAAATATTTTAAAAAATATAAAGATTTTTAAATTTATGATTAATTGTTGAATTTATAATAAGGTGTTGTTTTAGTTGATTAGTACATTGTCATTAAAGTTTTGAATGGTTGAATCAATCTATAGTAAAATGTTGATTTAATTGATTAGTACAGTGTTATTAAAGTTTTGTTTTAACTTTCAAAATCACAAATTCAATATAGTCAACCTCATATCAAATAAAGTTCTGAATAATTGAATCAATTTACAGTGAAATGTTGATTTAATTGATTAGTACAGTGTCATTAAAGTTTTGTTTTAATTTTCAAAATCACAAATTCAATATAGTCAACCTCATATCAAATATTTACGCCGAAAGGCGTATACCTATTGGAGATGGGCACAATTAATCATATTCTTAGTCATCCTCCCAAATCAATGAATGTGATTTACTCTTCATAACTTCCTTGTATTTTTGAATGCATCAGTTAACATGTTTACTTTTTAACATTTACCTAATCATATTAAGAAATTACTATACCACCATATGAACCTTTGGAATTACCACATTTAAGATTAACTTTTGAATTTCCTCAACTTTATGTGTGTTTCAGTTGTGCGTTTCAGTTGTGTGTTTCAGCTTTCACCAACAGCAACACCAACAACTTTGCGGTTGTGCTAGTATGTACTGTAAACATAATAATAATGGTGAACTACTAAGATCAAATACTATGTATTGTAAACATAATAATAGCACCAATATACTTATAAATAAGTTTTCATTTTTCATAAATTAAAATGAAAGAAAATGGAAATTTTAAATACCAAATATATCATAATAATCAAAATCATTTTAAATCCATATTAAAAGGTTGAATTTATTAAATTCCCATAACTATCAATTTTTTAAATATAAATATTTATTTAAATTTCACAATTTAAAAAAGTTTATACTTGATCATTTTTCATATTTAATAAAATGATTTAAACTAATATAATATAATCTTAATCTTAACGGGTAGGCCAGAAAACTGTACCTAAATAATATGTAGTACATTGCATAAGAAAACAATTAAGCTATGAAAAAAAACATGAATAAAATGAAGTAGGAAACACTGGAAATTGAAACACGTTGCTCATGAAATCTACTAAAATCTGAGTAAAAAAATGTTACATTGACACATCTTGTACCTAAATAATATACAATACATTACTAAAATTTGAATAGAAAAATGTTACATTAACACATCTTGCTATTCTTAAATAATATGTAATAAGTTGCATAAGAAAACAATTAAGCAAAAAAAAGAACATGAATAAAATGAAGTAGAAAACAGTTGAAATTGAAACACATTTAAGTAGAAAACAGTTAAAATTGAAACACATTGCTCATGGAATCTATTAAAATATGAAAAAAAAAAATGTTACATTGAAACATCTTGTATGGTCTGTGGTGACTATTTTTGAAATATTAATTATTTTTGAAAAGTTTTAAATTTAGAGAGTTGTAAAAGAGTTTTAGTTAGACAACTCCTCTTGTATTTCGTTTTGATGTGTTTATGTATGAATTACTACAGCAGCTACCCTTCCTCCTTCGGTGTACTACTAACTTATGCTATTTCCTCTTTAATAGAAATCAATTACCTATTATTGATCCTAACTAAAATTGAGTAGGGGGAATCTAACAATCAACCATGCCAAAGCGTTAAAGTAAATCAAGTGCATAACCTACAAACCAAGAAAATAATGCAGAAGTGCTAGATTTGTCATATCAAACTATCCTATCAATGCCTTTTGAACACTCTAAATCATAGATGAAGAATGTGTGATATTTAAATCCTCCACATACAGAACCATAATTAAGAGATAAGTGCCCTATCTCTGAGTGTAAACTGTACGATAAGAATGACAAAAATTGAACCCATCTTCTCATACCAAGCTTGAGGAGCTTGTTTGAGACCATACGATGAAAGTTGAAGCCTGCAAACAAGAGAAGAATCGTGCACAAAACGAGGAGGTTGCTCCATGTAGATTTCCTCATTTAAATCACCATGCAAAAAGATGCTCTTCACATCCATATGTTAGACTTACCAGCCACATCCATCTGGTAGACTTACCAGCCTTAGGAGGCAACAAGAGAAAGAACAAAGGAGTATGGAATTCATCTTAGCAACAAGGGAAAAGGTATCAGAGTAATAAATCTCTGAACAACCTGTGAAAAATCCTTGGCCACAAGACGTTTCTTATGCTTGTCAAAGCCATCTTCTTGGTTCTATAGACCTATTTACATCGAACTAGCTTTTCTCCCTTAGGAAAAGGAATGAGATCCCAAGTGTGATTCTTCATCAAGGAAGAATACTCCTATGTCATTGCACCATCCGATTTAGGCATCCCAAGAGCTTCAAAAAAGTGTTATGGATCATTTTAAATGGCATGATTCAAAAAGGAGACACCAATTGTTTGTGGTTGAATATGGTGAGGGATGATTTTAGGGGCTATTTTTTTCCAATGGGATAATTTTCCATGGAATTTTCCAAAAAATGATTCACCAAATTCCATTTTTTTCTAAAAAGGATTCGCTGAAATTCCATAAAATAAAATTGTTTTACCTTAAAAATGCCCAAAATTTTATAGAAACAATATTAAATCCTTAGAAATTTGAATATTTTTTCAAAACTATCACCAAACATTTTACATTTTGCATATTAAGGACTAGTAAGATTAGCCCATGTTTCTACATTTTAATATAAATTTTGATCCTTAAAATTATCCTTGTGAGGGACAGAGGCATAATAGTTGAAATCATAGCCATACATGTTAGGCCTCTTTTGTTCATGAAATCTCCTCCTGAGATGTTGTTCTCGATCAAGTTGTATCTATTTAGGTTACTCATGTTTTGTTGTTGTTGATGGCAGATTTTCTTCTAGTTGTCTTTCAACTTCAATATGTTCATTATCTTGTTCTTCTACAAACAAAACATTGTCAGCATGATCTACACTATTGTCATCATGAGAATGTGAGGGTGGAGAAGGAGATGATGTGTGGTTGAAGCCCTCATCAAAATGGGTAGCTCTTTGAAAGAATACTTCTTTAAAAGGTTTACTAGATGAAGATGAAGAAGGTTTGGGTACTGAAATTTTGGGTTTCCTCATGGCCTCATTCAAATCTTCAAGTTTCAACCAACATTTGGATTTGGCATGCTCGCCTGCCATAGAAAATACATGTTTCACTTGACTTGTTCTTCCTTTTCTTGGAGGAAGACTCATCGGACTTGGACGATGAAGGAAAATATTTTGTTTCTATTGAGGCTTGGAGGTATACTCACAAGCGTGAGAAGAATATTACTTTTGATTATATCAAGTTTTGTGCTTACCTTTGGAGGTATGAGCCACAAAATCTTGATTCTTAGAGCTAGAAAGAGAATCTAATTGCATAAGCTTAGATTGTTCCCTAGTAAGACGCTCACAGAAAAGCTCAAAATAGGGTATTTTAAAATCACTTCCCACTGCATCCATGGTAGAATAAAATGTACAATAAAATACTTGGAAAGGACCATTTAGCTTGGATAAAATCAAGAAAATGCACTCTTCATTCGATTTGGTTTTTCCACATGCTTATCCACCAGTATCCCAAATTTGGAAAGATAATCTTCAACGGATGCATTTTCACTAGATACATGTCATGAAAGCTCTACTTCTAATTGTAGGGCTCGAAATTCGTTGACTTTATCAAATAAAGAATCCAACTTTTCCCAACTTTATTTTGGAGCATTACATTCAACAATGTGAAACAAAAAACCATCTAAAACATGAAATCCAATGAGACTCATGGCTTCATCAAGTTTGTTTTGATAGGGAAAAATCTAAATTTCCTTGGTAAACATTGGTTGAGTCTCTACTAACATTTTCCAAAGCCCTTTAGATTGCAACAAATATTGCATTTTGAGTTTCCACGTGTGATAATTATGGGAAGTTAGGATCTCAACAATCCTTGATTCTGCCATTTATTGATAGATAAAAACAAAACGCCAGATTTGAGATCCCAAACATGTTTCAATATAACTCAAACAATGCCAACAATATAGTGTTGGTGATATTCACATTCCAATCAAATAGGATTTTAATTTTTTTTTAATAATCGAACAAATTAAAACTTTGCTGAAAATACTTTTAGGAAATGGAATACCAAACTAATTTGAAATCTACTTTGTGAGAGATAGGCTGCATACCCATAAATGGAGTGATTCTTGGAGGTAATAACATATTTGAATGATGATGTATGCCACACAATATCTGGAGCAGAGGCACATGTCCCATGATCTCTCCAACTAGAATATAGATCCAAGCTTTGGATTGAAGTGTAAGAATAGAAATCCAAGCAACTCCTAAAAAACCTACCTCCCAAGAGAATGCCAACTCAAAAAAATGTGAGTAGAGCTAAGATCACCATGACCAATCTTGAAAAAACTTGGAAAAAAATGCCCGGGCCGCCACTGAACAAATTGGTGCACTTCCTTGGGAAAAGGGTTCTCTCTAAAGGTCATAGATGATATTATATCATCATTGTAGAACCCTAAGCAAATCCTTATTCCAAAAATCCTAAACTTTGGAGAAAAAAAGACTATTTAGTTAGAAAATGTCCTTCAAATGATTTCACAAATTGGGTCTTTTAGGCCAGATGGCATTGCCAATATGTAGAAACTAGATGCACCTACAATTTTTCTAGATGACAGTTTTATTAAGATATTCATTCAGAAGGAAGTGGAGGCACATGTCCCATGATCTCTCCAACTAGAATATAGATCCAAGCTCTAGATTGGAGTGTAAGAATATAAATCCAAACAACTCCTCAAAAACCTACCTCCCAAGAGAATGCCAAATCAACAAAATGCGAGTAGAGCTCACAACACCATGACCAATCTTGAAAACACCTTGGAAAAAAATGCCCAATCCCCCATTGAAAAAATGGGTGCAATTCCTTGGGAAAATGGTTTTCTCTAAAGGTCATAGACATCATCATTGTAGAACCCCAAGCAAATCCTTATTCCAAAAATCCTAAGCTTTGGAGACAAAAAGACTATTTAGCTAGAAAATCTCCATCAAATGCTTTCACAAATTGGGTCTTTTAGGCCAGATGACATTGCCAATATGTAGAAACTAGATGCACCTACAAATTGTCTAGATGACAGTTTTATTGAGAAATTCATTCAAAAGGAAGTGGAGGGGGAAGAAATACAAAAGGAGGATTTAATCACGAATTGGTGGCATGATCCCAGTTCCTTCAAAGTTATTTGAGATAAAATTTACCATGTTCCATGGTTGAAGAAACCTTCCAAGATGAGATACATCATGCTTTGTCGCCTTTATGGTGAGAAGGATGATTCTAAGTTTAAATTGAGTTGTGTTCCCCCATTCACCATTTCTTAAAGAAGAAGTGTTTAATTAGGATCACATCCTCTCTGCTAACATCAATCAAGAGGTTCAAAAATATCAAGAAGCACCTCCAGGTTATTGCTCTGGATTCTTTATATTTGGTTATTTAACTAATGTTGTCTGCGTGATCACATGTTTTCCTCTGCTAGCCTGGAATTGGTCACCTTCTAAAGAAGCGGTCCACATATATTGTTCTAAATGTGGAAATTAACTTAAAAAAAAACTTCTATGATATCTATAGTTATTTCATGATTTCCTTACACCTTATTTTAAAAAATAAACCAACCCCCAGATTCATTCAGGAGGCCATTAACACTCCTAAGGAATTGGGTGATTGGTTTATTGATGAGGAATTCTCCTACATAACAAATTCATTCATTTATCATAACTAACAATCTCAAGAAATAAGACAAACATTGCACACAAAGACACAAATTTACCGTGGTTCAGTACCCCTCGGGCTATGTCTACAAAGCTCTAGTTGTCTTCTCTCTTTTATTATTATTCATGAAGTTATAGTGTTATTCCCATTACATGTTTATAGCGTTGTGTGCATTACTGCTAAGGATGATAAGATCACAATTACAATGCATATCTCTCTCTCTCTCTCTCTCTCAAAAAGTGACTCTAAGATTATATCTCGCTAATAGTAATTAGAAATTAACTCTCACTAGGTAGATCTCCATAAAAATGACCAAAACACTAACCCACTAACCCTAGGTGGATTAATTTTGTCCACTTTCTAACTCCCCCTGAGCACGACTGGTCCAAAATCCAACTACGCTTTTCCCCAAAATGGTGTGTGCCAACATAGATAATTTTGTAATATTCTGCAAAATTCATTCTAGAAACTTGGCCATGTCAAAGATGATGTAATTTTTTCCATTCTTTTTTATCTTGGATTCCAATGCACTAGGTTTGTCGTGACAAATATTTCTTGTGGATGCGCACTCTTTGCTCCACTCAGTTTTTATTTTCAAAAGTCAGTAATTAACAAGAATGGTCGAGATATTTGGAGAGATTGACAAGAATATAATTTAGCCTTACCTAGTACCTATTCTTAAAATCTATATCCAACCATACTGCATGGCCTTGATTCTCACAAAAATCCAACATACAACAATTCAAGCAACAAAAAAAGCAAATGTCCAAACTATTTTTGAAAAATATTTTCACATAATTTGAATTTATGTTGTTGAAGCCCCTTACCATATCCATTGCTCATAGACTAGTTCAAACTTTTCTAATAATAAGGGGATAAAAAATTAAATATTCTAACATGTCCCTAAGGAATTAGAAAGAAAATGAATATTTGAAAACGTTTGAAAGGGTTAGAATTCAATTAGTTTTTTATTCACCTAGGGTTTTAAATAATGCCTATAAAATCCATAACATGAAATTTTATCATGAAAAAGCTTGTATACCTTTTGACATGAGCCTCTTTTTCATAGAGATAATGATTTTCCTTTTTGTTCCTATGAATATTTTTGAAAGAGTCTTATTTTCATGCTTATTCCGAGAGGGTTAAAATTGAGCTTTAACAAGAAGCTTTACCACTACAACATATGTTATAAGTAAGAAATAAATGGCATTATGCCCTAAAATATTAATCTTACTATAAAGAAGGAACATAGTAAATTCATGTGTAGTGTAAATCATTGAAAACAACTTGTTGTTGTGCCTTCTTAGGGCAAGTTCTAATGAGCAATAAGCTATTCTTACGAAATATAAAGAGTATGTCCAAATAGTTTTATGATTGTAATTTCTCAATAGCCTTGTAGAGATTTCAATTTAATGAAAAGCAAAGTAGGTGGTTGTAACATACTCATTTTCAAACCTGATATATATATATATATATATAGTGGAGAACCAAGTGATGTATATTGTAAATATAGCATATGGGTGAGAGCCAAAGTGATGTAATATGTAAATGCTGTAAATTGAATATAATGAATAAAATGTATCGCCAGTTGCACATGGACACATATGAAGATTTGGGGGCTAAGTATCCACAAGAGAGGGTAGGGGTCCAAGGGGGGGGAGGGGAGTTACTCATATCTATTAAACCAAAACCCATTTCCTATTTTTCTCTAAATTATCCTTTCCATGAACCTTTCATTAGTTGTTGAGTGTTCTATAGCCCAAACATTGAATTCATGTAAGAGGGTTGGTATGAGAGTCAATTCCCATAGTTATTAAAATCATGGGGGTTGAGTACAATCAATTTGGGGAAGAGTGCAAGTCAAGAAATCAAGAGAAATAGAGGAAATTCGTATGGGTAGGAGACTAGAGTTTGTACATTCATGTTTTTGCATAGAGAGTTGTTTTTACATGGAGTTTTTTTGCTAGCAATGGAGTTTTGAGAGGGGGAGCTTGAAGGAAGTTGTTTTGGACATGTTTGGCTACTGATTGGAGCTGTAATTTCATGGAGAAAGAGGTTGTGTGACTGGGAGTGACGATATGTTTGAAATTCGTCAAAGTATCAGGCGTTTTGGCTGTTGGGAGAATTTGTATTACAACTGTAGAGTTCCTAAAGTCCCAACAAGTAGTATTCTTGTCCAACCCGTGTTGGAAGCCCTGGAGGGGAGTGGAAAGGCATGAGCGACTGTGAGTAGTGAAGGGGGATTACATCCCTTGGGTTGTGCGGGTTGAGGGGAAGTGTGTTGGTGGATTGGAATTATTTGAGAGTTTCACTGTTGAAAGGGGGACATTAGCCAGCCTTAGGGGCCTCCGTCTCTTGTGGATTTATAGCCCTAGATTGGGGGTGTCTTGTTGTTGAGAACTGGAAGAACAAGGCTACGATTGGGAGGAACGTCCATCCTCTGCAGTGGGTTGTGCATTTCATTAAGATAAGTGCTCTTATGTGTTGTCTTTATCCATGTTAACCGATGATATATGTGTTGTGTAAATTACTCTAATTATATTAGTTAAATGCTATTTGATGTGTGCATGATGATGCATTTAAATCTTTATTTATATGGTTGACTTCTACTGTATGCTATTTAGTTGTTTTTATGTACATTTGAGCAATTATATTTATGTATTTGAGTATAATCGACAATTTCAAGTGTATGAATGTCATGTTGTTGGTTATTTCCGCATTTATATTTAGTATCAGAAATAATTAGTGAGTCCTTTTAGTAGTGACGTCACCTAGCTGGGGGGTGGGTATGTTATAGTGGTGATTTCTTGTATGTGTCAACTGTAGTAAAGCCATATTTTTGGTCTTTATATGGTAGAAATTAACAACATCTACTTTTACGATAGACATGAACAACAACTACTTTCAAAGAACATGATTTATATGTTGTTTTGTTTTGGGAAACCAGACTCAAGTTCAACTCTCCAAGATGTACAGTATGAAAAATGCCCCTCTTCCTCCTAACATAAAAATAGTTATCAGTGCTAGCCCCCCATCTCTAATTAAACAGTTCCTATAATTATCTGAAAATAGATTCAATGTTCCACCTAGTTCCAAACAAGTGGAGTCAAAATTATTAGATTCCATTGACTCTTCAATGGTATCTAATAAGTTTACCCCCTACCCCCACCCTCATATCACCCTCGTATGAGGGTGGAGGTGGGGGTAGGGGGTAATATTGGAC
>SNQJ01S0046039.1:18360-44004 GCA_010110895.2 Picea sitchensis
TATTGTATGTATATAGAGTCCATGATTTTGGTAGCTTTATTTTGACTATGGTTCATAATTGACTCATATATTACATACAAAAGTGTATGCACATTATTGGTACTTGTTTTAAATTTCTTGCAATATATATTATTTTACAAAGAAAAAGAGAAATTTAGATGGCATAAACATTGACATCAATTAAACTGCAGGGTTTATAGAACATTGCAAATTCCCTAGGGTGCCACTTTCCTGCTAAACTTTTCTCTAGTTTAAGGGTTTTCCCATTGTTGCAACTCCCGTAGGCTTGCATCTTTTCTTCAAGTCATTGCAATCTCTTTGTCCAACAAATCATCCTAGAAAACTATGTTGGCAATGTCCTATGGAGATAAATCTAAGGGAGTAAACAACTTGTCGAATCAATTCATGATTTTTGACTTGTATCAAGTTATAGATTCCTTGTCTAGACAATTCAAGGACACTTTCCCTAAATGGTCCCATGGAAAAAATGATTACTTTGACTCAAAATGCCACACCATTAGTTAAAGCAAGTGAGTTTCATTGGGGACATCCTCCTTATGTAGTGATTGAGGTTGAATGTGTAATACCTCATGATTTGGCATACAAATCCAAATATGATGCTTTAACATGTCTATAAATGAATTCATCCAAAATCATTTCCTCTTCATGTTTGCATGGTCAAGAACTCATGGAGAAGCCATTGGCACTGTTATATGGATACTGAAGCATAAACAGCTTGTGGAATTGACTCATCTTTCTTGAGTTGTTTTGAGTTGTAGATTGTTTGCTCAGATACCTCAAGGACACTTTCATAAATGGTCCTAGGGCAGAAAATGAAAATCGTGATTGAGAACAATATGTTATAAATTGTAGCAAGTGAGTTTTATTGGGGATTTCATCCCCTATTATCACCAAGGTTGGGTGCACAAGATCTCGTGATTTGATAACTAGATCCAAATCCAGTGCTTTAACACAGTGAAAATGATCTCATTCAATATTGTTATGTTTCAAGTTGTAATTTTCTTGTCTATAAAATTCAAGGACACTTTCCCTAAATGGTTCCAAGGGAAAAAAATGATAATTGTGTCTCGAAACATTGTGTCATCTCTCGCAACAAGTGAATTTCATTGGGATCATTGTCCTCATGTAGTCTCTAAGGCTTGAATACATGAGATCTCATGATTTGACCATCAAATCCAAATCTAGTGCTTTAACACATGTGTAAAAGCCCTCATCCAAAATCATTTCTTCTGCAATCTTATATGGCCAAGGACTCGTGGAGAAGGGCATTGTTGGCACTATCCTATGGAGATGATCCAACATCACGACTCATCAAACAAACTCAACATTCTTTAGTTGTTTCAATTTTTACATCTCTCGTCTAGACATTTTAAGGACAGTTTCCCTAGATGGTCTCGAGGGCAAAAAATGCAAACTATGGCTTGGAATGACGTATCATCAGTTGTTTCAAGTGAGTCTCATTGGAGCAATTAGCCAGGTTGAAAACACAAGATCCCTTATTTGACCCTCATATCCCAATATGGTGTTTTAACACATGTGCAAATAACATTGTCCAAAAGTGTTTCTTTTGCATGCTTGTATGGCCAAGGAATCGTAGAGAAGGGCATCATTGGCACTAACCATGGAGAGGAATCCAATAGAACATATACCCTATCAAACTAACTCATCATTCTTGAGTTGTTTCAAGTTGTATATCACCTTCCTAGATAATTGAGAGACATGTGTCATAAATGGTCCCATGGACAAAATGCACAAATTGTGACTTAGAACATCATGCTATCAATTGAAGCAAATTAGTTTCATTGGGACCATCATCCCCATGCAATCACTAAGGTTGAAAATGTGAGATCTCATGATTTGACCCCAATCCAAGTATAGTGCTTTAAAATATGTGCGAACAACCTCATCCAAAATCATCTATTATGCTTCCTTGTATGGTCAAGGACTAGTGAAGAAATGCATCATTGGCATTGTCCCATGAAGATGAATTTAACAATGTAAACATCTTATTTCATTGATTCACCATTCTTGAGTTGCAAAACATTGAGTGAAAATTGCGCTAAATGATCCCATGAAAAGAAATACAAATTGTAACTAAGATCGATGTATTGTCAATTGTAGCAAGTGAGTTTATTGGGACCATGATCCTTCTGTTGTCATTGAGTTTGAAGGGGTGAGATCTCATGATTTGCCCCCCGAATCCAAACCCAGTGGTTGAACACATGTTCAAACATCGGCCGAAATATTTTTATTTCATGCTTGTATGGCTAGGGATTCACTAAAAAGGTATTGTTGATACTATCACGTGGAGGAAAAATTTACACAACCTAAATATTTCTTTATTCTGAGCCATTTTAACTATTATTTTTTACCTCTACTTGGATTGCACCAACTGCACATGGTTGATGATTTCTTCCAACAAAAATGCCTCATTCGTAACCTGATATTTCTCCCACACCATTTAAATGTCTATTTCAATGGCCCAAACCATGTTAATCATTAATTCGACATTAAGATGTGAACCATGAAATCAACCAACTACATAACTGTTATTTGTAGAAGCGTTGGTTATGAGTTCCGTGGATAAGTCCTGAACCTTTTGAGAGATTGTCTGTGGATCGCTGGCGTTTGTGGAGGTACAATTATAGGAAAACCCAAGGTCCACAGTTTGATAATAAAAGGTAGAATTCTCATAGCGGAAAATACAACCGTCCAGATGAATCTGACCACCACTAGATTGGGGACAGGATGCTTTTACTTTTATCGACGCTTACTCGATGCATTTTGTGCACTCGCAGGCGCTTAAATACTTCTGACACACTGCAAGACCATATACAGGATCCGTTTTGCGCTTAAGTAGCGAAGCCATCAGACAGATTTGAGAGGAGGGATTGCAAAACCGAATCTATATTGTTTGTAAACGCTGTAGCATTGACATACGCATAAGCTAGCAGGGGGCTGCACCCTACGCCTGCTAGCTTGTTAATGGAGTGTCAGAAAGTTAAGAGGGAAGATTGTTAATGGAGTGTCAGAAAGCTAGGAGGGAAGATTGTTAATGGAGTGTCAGAAAGTTACCTATTGGAATAAGGACATTTGGGAGGGAAGATTGCTAATAGAAAGTGTTGAAAAGTTATTAGCCTAAGTAAAGACATTTGGGAGGGAAGATTACTAACTAAAAATGCTAAAAAGCTACCAACTAAAATAAAATAAAGATACCCTAGAGGGAAGATTACTCCAAATTAACCTAGTCATAAAGATTTTATTAATTTTTATTTTATTCAATCTCAAAGGGTTTTCAATTCCAATGCCCAAGAAGTCCAATCTCCGCGGGTTTTCAATCCAAGAAGTCCGATGCGAAGTCCGATGCCCGAGAAGTCCACTGCTACCTATGTAATAAAAGAAAATGATTTAAATATTTAATAAAAATAAATACAAAAATTCATCAAATTTATGGTTAATGGATGAACCAATATACAGTCACCTGCATATCGAATGCTATACATTGCCGTGGATATGGTTGGCTACTTAGGGTTGCACTCACCTCCGGACTCTCCAATTTGAGCGAAGACTAACCCAATCTTTTCAATTTATCTAATTTAATTTTAAAATATAGATATTAAATATAAGAAAAATAAATAAATTTTACTGGATATTTATAAATAATTTTTCATAAATTAAAATAAAAAAAGTGAAAATTTTAAATTCAAAATATATCATAATTAGCACAGCAGCTAAATAGTTGCTGGTTAACTTTGAAAGTCTGATAAGATGAAACAAATTCTTAAAAGAATATATTAAATTTTATTGTTGATTAACAAATAAACGGTTGCGTTTCATTTATCTGGTGTTAATATTTTAATTTCTGTTAATCACTTACGTGGCAATCAGTTACCTATCAAAGTAATTTTTAAATATGATTAGGTAAATGTAAAAAAGTAATGTCTTTATAATTACGCCGATAGGCGTCCCCCCTATTGGAATCGGTAGATTAATCAACCTTTTAATCAAAAATTTCAATCGTAGAGTTGGCAATTGAAGATTCTGGCATATTCTTCGTCGTCCTCTCTAATCAATGGATGAGATTTTGATAAATTAACTTCCGCTCATTTATAAAGACGTCCGTTTATGTGATTACTTTTTCACATTTACTAAATACAATTAAAAAATTACTTGTTCATCACGAGATTGCCACGTTCAGTGATTAACAAATAACAATAGTGATTAAAAAACTGGACAAATGCGTATCGCCGCGTGGATGTAAATTGCTACCATTTCATTTGTGTGGAATTGGATGTGAATTAAAACGTTTTACAGTGCGCCGTCATTTTTCTACCAGGGCGGATGCTTATGGCCGCGTGAAAAATTGGAGTAAGTTATCGTATAATTACAGGTGTGAGGATGTGGAAAATGGGATGCTTCCTCTACCCACGATTCCGATTCCGATTCCGAGTCCGATTCCGCTTATGGCGAGGGTTTGGCCTGCGTTTAAAAATAAACATTAAATATACGCTGGGATAAGCCGTTGAGGGTTTTATTTGCGTTATGATTTGTTATTAGAGCGAGCGATGCAAGAATTGGTTCTTAACGCAACAAATGTTGTTAATATTGTAGAGAGAATGACAATTGATAATATGGAACATTTGAAATTGAACGCTTTAATGTAATGTGACATTAACATAAATAAAATAATATGAACGCCGATAATATGAACGCTTTAACATAAATAAGATAATATGAACGCCCATAATATGAACGCTTTTAAGATAATATGAACGCTTTAATATAATATGAAGACGCTTTTAATGTGACATTAACATAAAATGGATAATATAGACGGCGACCGATATGGTGTCTTCTTTTGATTTATTAATACGTTAACAAACGTATTAAAGGCGTTGTTGTTGAGTCAATATTGTTTTATTAAGCGTTTGGAATTTCATAATAACTAGTACTTGTAAAACCATGTGGTATTTGTTTCATAGTGTGTATTGGCAGCATGTTGCTAGTGTTCATAATGCTAATTATGAATGCTTTAATTTCTTTGTTTAATACCTAGTTGGTGGATATACATTTCGTTAACAAATGAACGCTTTGATATTTGATTATACATTTGTTATGTTGATTATATTTCTAAGATAATCATGGAATGAGTAGCAAATCTAGTTAATATATGTCACTTGAAAAATTAATTAATAATATTTAATTTTAGATAATAACTATATTTTCATTTTAATAAATTTAAAAAGGTGCAAGGAGGACACAATAATGGCTTTATGACTTTCTTTGTTACCAAATCCTTGAGAGTACTCTAAACTAGCAAATGGAACATATCCCTCCAAAAAAATTAAACATCTAGCCATTAAAAGTGAAGTCTATGTAACATTGACCCTTTAAAATTGAGAGTAACAAGTAGTAGAGTTGGATAATGTTGGATTGTTGATTATATTATTAAAGAAAAATGGGTTAGTATGCTGGGGGTTAGAGATTACATGGCTTGGTGGTTAAATAGATTCATTGAATTAGGGGTTAGTGGACCTTATTGTAATTCATTACGCCGATAGGCGTCCCACCTATTGGAATCGGTGGATTAAGTAATGTGTTGATATCAATGTGGAAAGATGTTAAGTAATGTTAATGTCACCATATGTTGACATTCAAAGTAGACTTATAATAAATAAAAGTAATAATACTATATATTGATTAAATAGAAATAGAAATCTCTTTGTATAAAGAGATTATACAAAGAGAAGGAGATGTGAGATTTATGTATAAAAGAAACTATATAAATAAATAAAAGAAAGTATAAAGGCAATAGCTTGTTTTTATCGTAGAAAAAAATAAATGATGTGTAAGCCATTATAGTAATGTTCAGACTATCCAAGTCAGGAAACTCTGCTAATGTGTGTGTTTGATTAATTGTTTACAACATATAGATGGTCATATAAATAATAAATGCGACAAAGAACTGTAGAGTTTTTATTATGATATCTAAGATAAAATCACAACCCCTTCGACTAGATCAAAGATGCCCCAAGCGTCCTGATAGTAATCAATCATGATGTTGCCAATCTAAACAGTAACATACATGATGTGGCGAACATATAGGGACATTGAAATCTCATGAACATTTACGAACATCGTAATTTGACTAACATAGAATTTTATAACAATTTGACAAACATAAAATGGACATTGCAATGTAATAAACATAGGTATATCATCACAAAGCGACAAATATATCTTCACAATGCAATATGGTGCCACATCATGGCGATCACATTATGATAGGCATTTCAATGTTCCAATGGGACGAACTGTACATCATCACCAGTATGATGTATGCAACCCAATGTGCCAATGTGAAAAACATAAAACAATATTGAAATGAGAGAAACTTTTCCCGACGTCATAATGTATCACGAACATAGCCCACTTTGACTGTGACAAACCTATTCCAACACCATAATCTGAGAAACAAAAGCCCTTACGTCATAATGTGAAATTAAACATTTCTAACGTCGCAATGTGACAAATTTCCCTAACGTTGCAATCTACCAAACACAATAACATCGCAATGTGATGAACATATAGGGACATTGAAATCTCATGAACATTTACGGTCGTGATTTGACGAACATAGAATTTTTATAAAAATTTGACAAACATAAATGGGCGTAGCAATGTAATAAACAGGAATATCTTATAGCGGAACACTATCTTCACGTTGCAATGTGGTGCACACATCATGGCGTCACATTATGATAGAATTTCTAAATGTTTCAATGGGACGAACACAACACATCGTCATAATGTGATGTATACCTTTCGGTGTGCCAAGCTTGACAAACATAAAACAATATTGAAATGAGAGAAGCGACCACGACATAGCAATGTCATGAACATAACCCACTTTCGATGAAAAGCCTGTTCCAATGCGATAATCTGAGAGCAAAACCCTTCATCATGATGCTTGAGAAACAAACATTCCCTAATGTCGTAATGTGACAAACTTTTCCTAGCGATACATGATGTGACAAACATTCCCTAACATCGCATTGTGACAAACATTTCCTAACGTCACATTAGAGCAAACATTTCTAACGTCGCATTGTGACAAACATTTCTAACATGTAAAAGTGACAAAGCATTTCCTAACCTCACAATGCTTAATAAAACACTTGGCGTGTGCAATCTATCAAACATAGTAATGTCACAACAAGGAGACCGAACATATAACGTTACAATGCGATGAACATATTAACGTCACAATCTCACAAACATAGTAATGTTGGAATCTACCAAACTTGAACTAACATTACAATTTGATGAACATAGGCATATCATTGCAATGAGATGAACATCAGCAGACGTCACAATGTGTCACACATCGCACTAATAATGTATTACTTTAATAATGTATTGCTTTATTGGTAATGGCACTTCAAAAATGTATTGCTAATAACTTGGTAATGTATTGATTAATTTAATAAATCACATTATTAATTCATTATTACAAATAATAAATCTCGATAGTGTGGAGTTTTGTATTATGATATCTACGAGATAAAATCCTGTATAAATTTAGATCAAAGATGCCCCAAAGCGTCTGATGTGTCAATCCTTAGGTGATGTTTATGCAATCTATAAATACGGTAACATCATAATGTGGCGAACATATAGGGACATTGAAATCTCATGAACATTTACGAACATCGTAATTTGACTAACATAGAATTTTATAACAATTTGACAAACATAAATGGACAGCACATGATGTAATAAACATAGGTATATCATCGCAACATGACAAATATATTTTACGTTGCAATGTGGTGCACATCATGGCGTCACATTATGATAGGCATTTCTAAATGTTCCAATGGAAAGAACCTGGCACAATAAATGTAATGTGATGTATGCAACCCGATTATTGCCAATGTGAAAACATAAAACAATATTGAAATGGGAGAAACATTTCCGGCGATGTAATGTCGAACGCTAACCCTTTCTATTGAAATGAGAGAAACATTTCCCGACGTCGCAATGTCACGAACATAACCCACTTTCGAACTGTGACAAACCTATTCCAACACCATAATCTGAGAAACAAAAACCCTTCATTTTGTGTGACTACTAAGAATATTCCAGCGATATTTAATCTTGTCCATAAAAAAATTATTAAGCACTAAACCCCTATTAAATCTGCCCATTATCAATAGGTGTAACCTTTCGACGTAATATTTAAAATACTTTTAAATCCGTATTAAAAAACTAAATTTATTATATTTTCACAATTCTAAAAAATTTCAAACAAACCTTTATTTAGATTTTACAATTCCAAAACATCGTTATTTAAATTTTACAATTTCAAAAAGTTTAGATTTAATAATTACTTGATAAATTCAAAATTGAAATGATATTCATATTAATATTCTTAATTTTCCACGCAGAAAACTTCACAAATACCGGTTGGATGGATGACAACTTCACAAAAAATTCCACGCAGCAGTACTTGGAACGGCACACAACACTGCATAAGTAGAAAATGAAGTAGCCAAACGCCCTGCTGCTAGGGCCATGGAAGCTAACTAACTGGTGTAGATATTTGAAAACGACACAAAAGATAACTAGTGTAGATATTTGAAAACAATATCACGGGTACAAAAGATAACTGCAAATACTATAACCTTCTACCAGAGAATGCTTAGATCTTTTGTGTGTAATATTAGTGGCACATCCACATCGATAGTGGATAATGACGCCCATAAGAATCAATATCAATTAAACATCCTAGGGTTATTTGATATCTTTAAAAATGGAACGCTATATTTAGGAATGATGTAAGATTAGGGTTTGTCTGATAGGATAAGTATAAGGGTTTTGGAGGGAAGACTAGTTTGATCAACCATATGAGATGTTAACAATAAATGAAATGACAGGCCTAAAATATGGCAAGGGCATGAGCAAAAAGGCACAGTTCCTATATCTATAGGTTTGGATGTGGGTGGTTTGTGCATATATAATACAATGGAACCTTAAGACAATTTAAACCACTTAGAAGAAAACTAAGAAGATCAAAACCCCAACCCACCACCACCACACAATGTAAACACTAAAATTGATGAGCGGTTTGTTATATTACGAACCCTTGAAGAACAATTAAGGGAGACTAGAGAGCCTAGCAGAATCTCATTGGCCACTTCTTTGGAAATCATTGTGGAGTCCATTGACTATTGCATCCATCCCCAAATTAGTCAAACTGGATGGATAGGTGGTATATAGCTTTTGATAAACCTCCCTACAATAACAAGGAGATGCCCTTATATTTTCTAAGGAAATTATGGGTTGAGTTTATTATGGGTAAGCATGTCAACTACTTTGACATTGGTGACTTCCATTGGGTGGGTCGAGGGTCTGCATAGGACCGAGAGCATGCGAGGAACGACCTCGTGTCAGGTCCCCGTCCCCTCATGCGCAAACCTGACCACCCTACCCAACATCCTCTTGTTGCACATAACTTGCAACATATACAACTAGCCATCTCATTATTGACTCGTAGCCTAGTGCATAGCTTTGTTGCACTATTTTGATAAGAGATGCCTCCCAATGACATTGATAGAGGGGTTGGAGCATCAACATGCACAAGAGAGTACAGTGATGAGAGAGCACATGGACATAACAGTCGTTCATGTGAACCTCACATATGCTCAAGATGCGGGCATACATACTATGGGTCTATAGAGCCTAGTGGACAACATATCGTCATGAAGGAGGTTAGTATCTTAACCCTCTCTATGTTCTTCATCGTTATATATTTATTTTGTATTTTGTATATTTATATAGATATTTGATTGTATGTTGTTTTGCAGTTGTTGCATCCCAACAATAGACCCTCTACGCATATGGATGCATCAGTGCCTATACCCACCAATGATGCAACAGTAGAGGCAACGTGTTCATTGGGTGCACCATACACACAGGTATGATCACATCTGATAGATTCAACATAGTCACTTCTTTATTTTATGACATCCTCAAAATTTTTATATGTTCTCATGTTTCTACAGGATTTGACACCAGACGATGTTGGGGATTGTCCATCTGGGATGGAAAAGTCACCAACGTCACAAGTGTCATGTGTAAAGTTAAATATCATATAATTCTAAAATTGTTTGTGTTTGTGTTTGTGTTTGTGTTTTTGAATTTTACTATTTGGTACTAATAGTTCAATTTTATTCATATGCATGTAGGTCGCTGATATATTTGCTAGGTATAGTAGTATTGCACCCCCCGAGTACCTGGGCGTTGCTTTTGGGTTACTTTTCTCTAGGCCTAGGGTGTTGGAATCACTTGTACATCCTGTGAGGGTCCCTCGAAGCCCACTTTTCTGCCACCCACCCCCATCACCACTTTCATCCCCATCAACAAAGACTGCCACAGTAGAGGTTGTCTCGAAGCAGGATGTACAACCTAGTGCTTCATCTTCCTGTGAATCTCCATCAATGCCTGAGATATTCACAGTGAGATAACGCATTGATGATAATTTTTTGTGTTTCATGAATTTTTTTTTATGCATATTTGTTTAATTTTCCTGACTTGATCCTTGTAACTGATGCAGGGTGGCATTGCACAGAGATTGGGGTCATGGAGGAAGGAAACACCCTCACGATTGATAGTTTTATATGCAGTGATTTGACTTAGGTTAAATTACAAAGTATCATTTTCCTTGTCTATTAATTCATTGATGAAAAAACTTATAACACTGTTTCTTTTTTTTGCAGTCTCCAGAGTGTAGAAGCACGCTAAGGCCTAGAAAATCTCGAGGTGCATCCTCCAACAAGAGAAGAAAGATAGATTTTCGGGATTCTTCTGAGGGTGGTGAGAGTGGCAATGGTCAATGATTGACCAACTACTACAATTGTGTATCTAGTCCGTGATATAGATGTTTTTTATGTTAGGGCACTTGTTGTCGCTTTGTATACTAGGCACGAATTTCCATTTTGTAAAAAATGTACAATTTAGACGATGTTGAGTATACACACACACACACACACATTTCATGACATGTTTTTTTATGAATCTCATTGTTTCTACATTTGATGTTGATGAATATATGAATTTCAAAGTGTATGAATTTTACGTGTATTAATCCCTTGATTTGTTTCCAAGGTGATTTGAAATACTTGCATTACGCATTAAGGAATAGCTTATGGTGAAAAATATTGTTAAGTGCTAAATCCATAAGCAATTAATGGTTCTCAAGTAGCATTGTTCGCTAATCAACCATGGATCTCTACATCATCAATAGATCATTCCTTCTGAATTATTTGCATGAATGTTGTGGATATCCATATTCTAACTTACAACCAACAATATGGATTACCTCTTGCATGCCTAAGAGACCTTCCATGATGGAATAAAAGAGGGATGAAGGGACAAAATATTCTTTAAAACTCTTGCTCGAGGAATCCCTCACACGATAGAGGAACGAGATGGTGGATAATTCCGCCTAGATCCTTTGACGATTGTCGACATTAATGAAGGCACCTTCAACTAGCAGTCACTTCATAGGTGAAACGCCCTTCAAGGTACAAGTTAACTTTGATGTTCCTTTATTTGAAGGCTAGATAGACGCTGACTCTTTGGAAAATTGGTTTAATTTTCTAGAGGCTTATTTCTCTGTCCACGATTTTTCCAACAATGAAAAGATCACCTTCCACATGTCAAATATTGGTTGGAGACTTATTTTCCCTTCCATGTGTCAAATATTGGTTGGAGACTTATTGTGAGCAGCATGTTGAGGATGAGTCTCTAATTTTTGGTCTAGGACCCACTTGATCAAATATTGTTGAT
This sequence comes from Picea sitchensis, assembly GCA_010110895.2. Classification (NCBI taxonomy): domain Eukaryota; kingdom Viridiplantae; phylum Streptophyta; class Pinopsida; order Pinales; family Pinaceae; genus Picea; species Picea sitchensis. The sequence goes on from SNQJ01S0046039.1 coordinate 30,235, forward strand.
GCCCTCAAGGAACAATATTACCCTGTTGGAAGTTATGATGACCGATACATGAGATGGACCACACTGCACCAAGAGAGGGGATTAACAGTGATGGATTTTAGAAATCATTTCCATACCTTACGAACCAAGATGGGTATCAAAGAATCCAAGCAGACTCTAGTCCTAAAACGTTGTGGGGCTTTACACACATACATCCAAACTGAAATGGATTTTCTATACATCTCATTAGTAGGACCCTCTTATCGATATGCTGTCAAAATTGAGCAGAAATTCAAACAACAAAACAAGTGGGAGTTCGGGTCTGCAAATCCACAAAATCCAAAGTATGGTAAGGGTGTCCCTAACTCCGAGGCCAAATGACAGATCAAGGATGGTCAACCCTAGGATAACCATCCCAAGCCACCACCAAACAAGGGTAATGGGAAGTCAAAGAAGGACACTAGAAAATTGTGTGAGTTCCACAAAATCCCTTGGCACAATACTGATGAATGTTGCTCCAAATACTCATTGTTGGATGAGACGAAATCCCTAGGGTTAGATGCTAACTCAGAATCTGATTCAGAACTAGAAAAAGGAAGAGAAATCATTGATGCAGAACCCAATTTCACCATCGCTACCACAAAAATCCAGCCAGAGGAACCGAAGGATCCTGAAGAAGGGGAAAACCTTTTCCACTCATAGATGTGGGTGAAGGGAACCCCACTCCATTTCATTGTGGAAAACGGTAGACAGAAGAACCTGATCTCAACAGAGGTCATCCAGATGTTGAACTTGGAAATGATGTTGCATCCTCAGCCGTACACCATCGATTAGTTCAACCTGAGACAAAACATTTGTGTCAGCTAGCAATGTTGCCTGCACTACGACATCGAACCCTTCAAAGATGAGGTATTGTGTGATGTTTCCCCCATTGAAGTTTTTTATGTTTTTCTAGGAAAACCATATATGAATCTAGGCTCGTTAGTGTCATTATTTCTTTGGGAGATCAACTCTATAGGGTACCGGAGGTAGTCCCAAATATTGTTGTCTCTTTGATCTCCGTGAAGAAGTGTAGAAAGGTGGTCTCTCAAACCCGATGATTTGTCCTTTGCATGGTTTGATCGGAAGGTGAAAAGAGGGTCATTGCAACTGCCAAAACCTCTGCACGAGGTCTCTCTACCCAACAACAATAGGTGGATGGAATAGTAAAGGAGTACAAAGACATATTCTCCTCGCCTACTTGGGTGCTTATGAATTGTCAGGTAAATAAATCAATTGATATAACACCTAATGCTCCTCTACCTAATGACCATGTATACATGTGTTCTATTATGGAGAATGAAGAAATCAAACGCCAGATCCAAGAGCTAATTATGAAGGGCCAGATCAAACCAAGCTCCTCACCTTGTGGGAGCCCAATTGTCCTAGTACAAAAGAAGGATGGGACATGGTGACTTTGTATTGATTACATATCCATGAAAAATATCAAGAACCGGTAGCCAATTCCCTAGATTGATGATCTTCTTGATCAACTCAAGCGAGCTAATTTTTTTAGTAAGATTGATATGAAGTCAGGATACCACCAGGTGTCGATTGAGAAAACTGATGTGTGGAAGCCAACATTCAAGTCTAAAGAAGGCCTATTTGAGTGGTTGGTCATGCCTTTCGGCTTGACTAATGGCCCAAACACATTCATGTGGATGATGGATGATATATTATGACAATTCACAAAATCCTTTGTGCTTGTATATTTGGATGACATCCTCATCTTCAACAAATATTAGGAGGAACATTTGGAGCATATCCAGTAGGTATTGTGCACCCTGCAATAGAACAAGTTATATTCTAATTTGGAGAAGTGTTCCTTCGGCATGTAGAGAATCTAATATTTGTGATACATTGTGGATGAGCAGGGTGTACATGTGGATCAAACCAAGATTCAAGTCATCCACAATTGGCCAGCCTTGAAGACAATGATCGAGCTCATCAGCTTCTTGGGCCTTGTCAACTCTACTGAAATTTTGTGTTGGGGTTCTCTCAAATCACTTGGGCCCTAAGCGAAGTGACCAAGGGTGGCATGAAGGACAAGTTTGTGTGGTCCATTCCCTAATAGAAATCATTCAAGGATTTGAAATTTCTCCTCTACTCAGCACCATTTCTCACTATTCTAGACCTGCAACAACCATTTGAGATTGAGACAGAAGCTTCAAATTATTCTATCGGTGTAGCCCTCACTCAACAAGGGAATCTGATAGCCTATCATAGTGAAAATTTATCTAATGTTGTTCGAATATACCCCACCTACGACAAATATATGTACTCCATTGTGAAGGCATGTCGACAATGGAATCATTATATTCTAGGGAAGGAAACAATCATCCACATTAATCATGGGCCCATGCAATTCATGCAGACATGAGGAAAGTTGCAGGATGACCACCTTTAGAAGTGGTCCACGTACCTACAGAAATTCCACTTGAATATCAAGTATAATAAGGGTAGCACCAACCCTGTCGTAGATTTCCTCAGTTGACCCATGGTGGGAGTGCTAACCACAGTTCTTAACTCCTCTGGACATGAGATATCTGGATGGCCACAATTATACAATAATGATTCTGACTTTGCTACTGCCTATTATACATTGAGTGCAAGAAAAATAGTTCTCGACTTTGATCTCTAGAATGGATTGTTATGCCATATGATCCATCTATGTGTTCCTTCAAGCGATCGTGAAAATATTATATGGGAAGCTCATTACGGCTGGGTAGAGAGACATTTTGGTGTGGAAAATATAGTGGTAGTACTACAAAAGCATTTTTATTTTCCAAAGATTCGACAATATGTTTGCAAGTACATCAGATCCTACACTGCCTATGCCATTGCCAAGCCTGCCATTAGGAAATAGGGGCTATACACTCATATTCCTACTCCGAATAGGTCTTGTGAGTTCATCTCCATGGAGTGCATGTTCAATCAGCCTTCAACCAAGCATGGGAATGAATTTTTTTTTGTGGTCATTGATTGATTCTCTAAGATGGCAATTTTGGCACTCCGTAGGAAGAGAATCAAAACTGCGGCCACTACCAAGCTCTTCTTCACACATGTTTGGGTTCATTTTGGGCTCCCACAAACTATTATATTTAATCAATACATTAGGTTCCTAACCACTTTTTGGTCCATCCTATGTTCAATGATGGACACCAAGTTGACCAAATCGACTCCCTTCCACCCACAGACTGGTGGAAAAACAAAGGTAGTCAACAAGATGATTGTCCATATCCTGAGGATGTATAGTTCCAAACACCCATGCACATGGGATGAAATCCTTCCTTACTTTCAACATAGATAAAACAGATCCCTCCACAACTCTATTGGTCACAACCCTTTTCAGGTGTGCTTGGGGTTCCAACCATTGGCTCCCATTGATGTAGTTCTGCCCATTGCAACCGCACAGGAAGAGTGCTCTCATGCTATGACTGAGGTTGATCGAACAACCAATTTTTTTTAGTACATCCAACACATCCAACAACAAGTTCATGAGATTGTGCAGAAAGCCAATTCCAAGTACAAGCAGCGCCATGATCAACATCGGGCACCACACAAATTTCAGGTGGGAAGTAAGGTATGGTTGCATTTGCAAAAAGAGAACCTCACAAGACCCCATAAAAATATACACCCACTCTAATAAGGAACTTAAACCATCACCAAGTCTATGGGTGAGAATTATTTTGAATTAAGTATTCCTCCTTTCTTTGGCTTGCACCCGGTATTTAATGTGGAACTTCTCTAACCATATTTTCCACCTCTCATGGACACTTTAGATGCAACCAAGTAGTTGACCCCTACAAAACTCAACCCTATCTGCATCAAATATGATACATTTTATCAAATTATCTACACGAAGACAAAGGGCACCTGCCAACAGACCATCCAACCTCATCGGGTCATCAAAGAAAGGAAATTGCTTCATCAAGGAAAGTGGATCACCAGGAGTCATATTCAACAGAAGTTTCCCCATCTAATGAAGGCACTTGAAGCAATGGATACCATTGATTCGTAAGGGGTAGGAATGATCCAGGTGGACATTGGAGATGACCTACCTATTCCACTGGCTTGGAATACAATTTTTCCATCTTAGCAGTTTTTCTACAGTTTTTCAAGTCCCAAACTTCTAGGGTCATTCAAGGCCCCTAAATGATGTTTTTTTGGATCGAAAGTTCCTATAATTAGTTGAATGTATATGATAGTATGAATGGAATGTGTTGTCCTCGGATAGACCTTTCAGACGAGGTATCGATTTCCCCAAATGGAGTTCGTATGTAAAATTTACGCCCTCACGAAGTTGACATATCAACTACCCCCATCGGGGCCCACAAACCTTTTGGCGTTTCTTCTCCCAAGGTTTGGTTTTTGGATGTTTAGGGTTTTATGATTTATGATTTATGTTAAAAAAATGTCTTTGGAGACTCATTATAATCATCTTCTTGTGAATGGGCGTAATAGACACATTTCTTCTAAGAGATAAGCTACCACCATTCTAGATAGCTTGTGTGCTTTTACATTTTTTGGTATTTTATATTTCAGACATGCATTAATAGAATATGAGTTTTACAGTATTATTGTGTTCCTTTCCATATTTATGTTTATTTCTTTTTTATATCTCTGTTATATTTATTCCTTCGTATTGTTCCCAAAATAATCCGGATCACCTTCTACCTTGATACTTTACATCAATTAAGGGAATTCTTAAAGTAAAGTGTTTTTATTAATTAATTGAGTTATTTAAGGAAATATTAAAAGTTAGCATTTAATATTAGCCATTAATATCAAGTGAGGTGAGAAGTAATCTCAACCGTCAATCACTTTGGAGATTAGGGCTACGTTATAACTCAATATTATAAAATAAAGGCTAGGGTAAATGACTTGATACTTGATTCCATTCACTTTGGAGCAGAGACATAAGTTTTCTCAAGTGCTTGAGTCACAAAGGATTGTGACTCAAAGGGGTCAATCTTGGGAGCATAGAGGGAATTTTTCTTAGAGTTTGGATCATGAAGGACTTTGATTCAACGATATATTGGATAGGTGGATAAGGACTTCCATATAGAGGCTAGGTCAAGGAGAATATATAACAAATGCAACCACAAGTGGATTTTAGTAGAGTGAATCCACATGAAAGGGTTGTGTTGTACATAGTTTTCTGTATAGTTCTTGAGTTGTGTATGAGAACATCAATGTGGACAAGAATGCATACACTAGTTTACTTAAGGAAATGTGCATATACCTCTAAAATCATGTCAAATCTGGGTCATATAGAAGATCAAACTTTTTCATGTTTGTATGTAGTGGTATTTCTCTCAGTAAGCCATTATCCTTGTTACAGAAGCCCTGATTTTATCATAAAAATATCATCTCAATACAGTTTTTCCTTCTGTGGTTTTTCTAGGGCTATATACCCAAAAATTTTGGTGTTTATATGTGCATGATTTGGTTTCCAGTATTTCTTCTTCTAGATTTATTGAGTTGAATATTCCAATAGTTTGTTTTTATTTTGTGAGCTACTAATCTGATTTGTAGTAAGCAAATCACTAGATAAAAGGATACCTAGGTGTTGGAGTAAGAGGATTTCAACACTATCAACCCCAGGTCGAGAAGGTGGATCAGTTTCTCCAGTCACAAGTTTTATATATGCATAAAATGGACTTGTATTTTAAATAAAAATACACGCAAAATGAAGGTGCAAATAAATAACAACTTGCACTTGAACATTTCAAAAATGCAATAAGTTCATGGAGAACCAAATGAATTAAACCTACTTTAATGAACATTCTAAACCCATAACTAAATGTGTTAATCACAAAAAAGATGAGTTGACATCCAATATTCAATGAATTTTCTTATTACAAAGGACATGGAATTTGTAATATACCCAACCACCCACATGCTAGGCTCTCTACCTAAAAAACTCACTTCAAAATTGATTTTGAATTCTAATGAATATTAATTAATAATGAAGCATGAAATATTCACATGAAGAGATCAAGATACATGTTACAATATAAATAAATGAATATAATTCCATGCACATCAATAACCAACAAGAATGCATATTATAAACACAAATCTTAGAGATAATAATTAATACATAGTGGAAATAAATATATAGGTAAAGGAAATTGTGATAAAGAGAACTTATCTTTAATGAAACAAATCACCAACTGGCTATAGACCAAGGACGTTCTTGCTAACCATAGAAAATATTGTTCTAAGTCTCAACATCAATGTCACCCCTGAACCAGGGCTATGAATCCACAAGGACGGTTCCAAGGTGTCACTCAACTTCCCATCCTAGTTAGAACTCAATATCTCACGGGATTTTCAACACACAATAATCCAAAGTACACCATACTTCTTCTCTTCAGCCTACAAAACCCAAGAGAATGTGACCCCTTCTCTCCTACTCAATCCCTCATGATGTCCACCTCCTTCCAGGGATTCAATGCATCTAGTCAAGAATATCCATGCCCAGTGACTCAAGATTCACAACTACAAAAAAAAATTAACACATGCCAATGCATCTCAGACATTCAAGAATTAATTCATGGTTGGAATACACCAACAATCACTACAGCCAATAAACAATGGATTTTTCCTCAACAATTCATTTTTCCTTCCCAAGCTAAGATAGACAAGGACTGGAAGAGTGAGTGGAGAGTGAACAAAATGAAGAATCTTAACAATGAACAATGAGTGAACCCCCAAACAACCCAAAGCTGAGTTTATATAATTACTTGGAAATCAAGAACCACACAGCCTTCCTCAAGACTCTCATGTAACCACTTCTCTTAATTAAAACAATTATGGGTAAATAAAATATAATAAAAATACTTAGCCCCTTAAGCCTCCTCTCTGATGGAATCATAGCCCCCTATAACTCTTGTCCCTATCTGTCTTGCAACCAATGATGTATTTTATTATTATTAATGATCAAAACACTACATTTCGAAGGAACATCGACCTCTTTTAATTGTTTGGGGGCTCCTACCTTTCATAAAATAAAATAAATACATTATTTAATATGGGGATTCAAAACCAGGGTATTACATTCCCCTCCACCTTATTTTTTCACTATCCCCAGTGCATATACAAAACATAAATAAAAATTCCAAAATTCTTCAAACAATCACAAACACTCTTCCCGCATAACCTCTCCATGCTCCCAAGTAGCATCTTCAGGACCGTAGTAAGTCCACTAAACTTTTACTAGTTCTATGACTTGATTCCAGAGCATTTTGAATTTTTTATGTGCATCGTCTGGACCTAAAGTTCTCCTTCTAGCTCCACCTAAATCAAATTCCAATCAATAGCATGGTTAGGATCATGTACATACTTTTTCAGTAAAGAGACATGAAATAAATTATGCACATTCATGGAAGCAGACAATGTAAGCATGTATGCAACTAACCCTATTCTATCTAATATCTCATATGGACCAAAAAATCTAGTTGCTATCTTTGTTCAACTTTCGACCTTCAATGATCTCTTCTTGGGCTTCACTTTCAAAAGCACATGCTCCCCCACTTTAAATTCTCTAGCTATTATGTTTTTATCTGCATAATTTTTGTGTCTATATTATGTTGCCTTCAAAGTTTTCTTAATCTTAGCCATCTAGTCTTCCATATCCTTGAGCAATTCTGGCCCAAGTACCACTCTATGTGTTGGGTTGTCCCAACTCGCTGGAGTATTGCATTTTCTACCATACAAATGGATTCATATTCAATACAAATTGATACCTATTATTATAGGAAAATTAAACCAAATGCAAGTAATCTTCCCACTTAGATGGATTATCCATCACATACATTCTTAACATGTCTCAATCACTTTGTTGAATCTCTTTGTATGTCCATCTAACTATGGATTGTATGTTGTGCTAAAATTTAGATTTGTATCAAATACTTTAAATAATCCCTTAGAAATTTGAAGTAAACTTTGTGTCTCTATTTAAAACAATTTCCTTGGGTATCCCATGCAACCTAGAAATTTCCCTCATGTAAATTTATGCAATATTAGATGTTGTATGAGTCATCTTCACAGAAAAAAAATGAGCAGCCTTTGTCAATTTATCCACAACTACCATTATGGAAACATGTTTCCTTGTTGTCCTAGGAAACTTAGTTATAAAATCAATGGTTACCACTTCCCATTTCTCCTCTGGAATTGGCAATGGTTGAAGCAAACCCGTTGGGTGTCTATGCTCAAATTTAACTCTTTGACATTCCATACATCTAATAATGTAATCAACAACATCTTTCTTGATTCTTGGCCAAAAAAATTGGCTTCTTACTACTGCAATTTTTTTCTTGTAGATGGGATGTCCAACATATGGAACATTATGTATTTCTTTTAACACTAAATTCCTAAGTTCTCTACAACTAGGAAATAAATTATATTCTTGTGCATAAATAATCCATCTTCCTTATTTTCATACTCTTTCATTTTTCTTGTACACTTTCCTGCCAAAAATGTTATTTTACTTGTAGGTAATGGTGATCTGTAACAACAACATCTAAAATTATGCTCTTTAAAAGCTGATTGTTGCATACTGACAGTTGTAGCATGCAAGAGATGCACTCTTATGTTGAGTTAATCATCAAATTTATTTTCTTTTCACTTCATATGCTTGATATCAAAATCATACTCACTTAAAAATTCAAGCCATCTTGTTTTCCTAGCATTCAAAGTTGGTTGTTGTTACACGTCAAAGTTCCACACTTGAGTGGCGCAAATGTCACATTCTAAGTGTCGCAAAGTGTCTCATCTTCTTTGCTAAGTGTTGTGAAGTGTACAATACACTTTTCTAGGTGTCACAACTCAATTGATACTATGAAAACTATTGTCACAATCCCTAAGTCATGTTGGAAGAAGAAGCCCCATCATCTAACAATTGAAACATGCTTTTTACCTAGGAATTTGATCATTTTTGGGAAATTAAAAAGGGTGATGCTCCTTTTCCCATGCTTAGGGAGCGCTAGTGCTTCCTATGCCATGCTAAGAGAGAACCAATGACACCTTGGATCCAACTCTAAGGGAGCACCATTTTGGTTAGAGGAAATCATGGTTAATCCCACCTCTTTCTAAGGGACAAATATGAAGGGATGGGGTTGGTTTTGCTCGAATCCTATATTGTGGCTCTATCTAAGGAAGAAATCATAACTTATGGAGTTATATACTCAACCAATTCCAAAAATAACCATGGTGGTTGAGCCTCTCAAATCCTATAAATTTAAGGAATTTCAATGGTTAAAGGGGGAAATCAGTCAGAGAATCATCATTTTGATCTTGATTCATCCATGCAAGGGTTGGAATAAGAGACATTGTAGAGTCTGTTGCAACATCAATCGTGGTCTGTAAGTATATGTTGACCCAAAAATCTTCTCTGGGCTCAACATGGTGTTTTACACAGTTACTTCTCCATAAACACCCCTTGGTGCTATGGTTCCAGTCAAAGACAGTGGCGAGGGTCATAGTTACTATGGCCTCTTCCCTTGAAAGAGTATCAGTTGGTTTCCTTCAGGGAGTTGTGGGCCTTCCCATGACATTTCTTCCTCATATTAGGGTTGTTCTATTCAGGGAATAAAACACTTCCATGTGGTAGGAATAAGGACAAGCTTTTCAACGGGCTATCACGAGCTTGATTCCGAGTCAGTATGACCCCATACGAGAGACGCAAAGTCAACATCACCCGAACGGCCAAAACCAATAGCTATGACTTCCTGGTCTGATTCTGTTCAGATTTTGGTCTCAAAAGAGAAATCAAACCCATACATACTGTAGGTCAATGTGAGACCTTTCCAGCGGTATATATTGTGCTTGGTTTCGACCCCCGGTTGGTAAGAACGATCTTTCGCAAGTTCATGACCACTTCTGGAAACCAAATTGGTTGCAGTGCTTCATGATTTAAAATTGGTGGGTAAAGAGTTATAAATCAAATATTCAGCAATGCCACAATGTAATGGACTTAGACACTTTTTCCACAATGTCTTATTTGCTTCATTATGACCTCAGATGGCCCGATTAGAGTTGTCACAAGTTGGTCAATGATTTTAGGAAAAAAGTGGTCCGCCAACTCGCACGGCAGGGTTTCATAATAGCTAAGACAATCATAAATGACCCTAACACAAAAATGTATTTTCGCCCCATCAAAGTACTTGTCGATACCTCATTTTCCTTGATTGGATATAGTATGGATATTTGGCACCTTTCGCATGATTGGGTGTCATGTGGGCCCACCAGCAAGTCAGGAGTTTTAAGTGGCAACTGTTCCAAGCCGAATTTGAGGACTGAGATGAAATTATCTCAAGTTGGTGATGACATATTCCTGATGGACTCATTGAGACCTTTCCAACAATGTGAATTGTGTCTAATTCCGACTCCGTCTCACTGGGAAACATTTTTGGGCTAAGTCAGCAGCAACAAGGTCAAAGTCAAAGTCAAAGTCAAACTTCCACTGGCACATTTTTCCAAGAAATATTAAAAAATTAATTAAATTTTTTTATTAAATATTTTCAGAAAATGGGAAAATATGGGAGGAGGCATGTAGCCTCATGCAAATTTTGGGGAAATTGTTTTTTTTTGAAAAATTAAAAAAAATCAAAACCCACCCTTCTCCCCTCTCCCAAGCCATTTTGACAGTTTGGCCAAAGGGGGAGAGCTCTACAACAGGAATTCATGGCAGCAGGGGAGGGTTTTTATGACAACAGCTACAACTCTGCAGTGGGTAGCCTACTTCTAGGCAACAATCTCCAAACAATTAACCAGGTAACCCATGAATCTTATTTCCAAAAAAAAAGCAAGGAAAATTTTGTTGGTTGTGTTGAGATCTTGCATGAAGAAATTGCATTTTCCCTTCAAATTGGTGTTTATTTGGCTATTTCAACTGTGGTATTGGCTACTGGTTCATATTTATTTGTTAGTTGTTGAGTTCATGGAAGTTGTATGTGTGTAAAAGATGCAAAAGAGAGGGGATTCGAACCCGTCTTGGGCACCAGGCCCAAGCCTCCATGACTCCTTTATATTTTTTAATTATGGAGTTATTTGTTGAAGATTGCAGGCATGGGCATGTCACTGGGAAGCCCTAGGCCTTGAACCCCAGTCCTCCCCCTTCTCCTTTGCCCAGAAAATTCAAGAATTGCCCAAAAATTCAAATGGAAGGTAGGGGGTTTGAACCCAAAACCTCCCGTCCATTTTTATTTCCAAAAACCCACTTCCTCAAAGTTTTCAATTTTAATTTTTAATGGTGGCTAGCCACCCATCCACCACCCGGCCACCACTAACTCTGCAAATTGGCTTCCTCCTCCTCGTGCACCCTCCTCTTCCACTTCCGTCCCATGTGTGAGCTACTCCCTACCTCCACCTCTGCTCCCTCCCTTCATGCGCTCCTCCTCCATTTCTGCAACTCAGGATCCCTCTCCCCCTCCACAAATCCACGCCCATATCCTCTCCCCTGCTCACGCACGCGCCCTCACACAACCCTACCCATCTCTCCACCACGCCCGCACAACCCTCCTCCTATGTTTCCCATTACCCTTTTCTCCTATGCGGCCTCCTCTTCTCCCATAGCCTCCACCTCCACGCATCTCCCTCCCACACAGCCTCCCCACACTCCCAAACCTCTGCCTCCACGCCATGCATCCTACCCACGTGGCCACCTCCCTCTCGGCCCTCCACTCCACAACCCGAGCTTCTCCTCCTCCCAGCCACCAACCACCTCCTCCATACCCCATGGGCTCCTTTTTCACTCTTGGCTTGGTCATATGGGCGACCAGGAGCAGACGTGTGGGGGGGATTCAAATTAATTTTAAATTTTGATTTTGGATTATAGTTTAAAATCATGTTGTTTAAATTTTAAGTTTAATTTTATATTATATTAAATTTTAAATTTTAATTTAGTTATAAATATATTTTTATATTCGTAATTAAAATTATTTTTTAAAGATTTTATAATATTTGATTAAAATATAAATAAAGTTTTAAATAAAATTTTAAATGGGTTTTGAACTATATGTTTAAAATTTAAATCCCCCCCCTAAGGGTCATTGGCCTTTTTAATTCTATAACTTTGCCATACGGAGGCGAATTTTCGCCCGTAAATAGTCAAAATGACTGGGGCGGAGACTAGAATGCATCCATGACTTTCTTCTCAGAAAATTCAGCCCATATTTTCAGTGGCATGTCCCAGAGCGACAGGGACTCATTTTGGCCCTACAAGCATGCACCGCAAAGAGGCCTAATTGGGGGCCTCCGAGGTCAAATTGGGCCTGGTCAGGAAAACCCATTTCAGCTATAGGTATACAGGCCTGTAGCAGCCTATCAATTCTGGTGTCCAGCCTAGAATTTTACCCCAACTTCAAAATTTTCCCTGATCCGTCTCCTGGTCGGCTCCTTCCGCGTACCTTCCCGGGGTCATATCTCACTCATATGGAGTCAGATTTGCGCCAAACAAAAGGAAACGGAAAGGTAGTGGACAGAGCTACAACATGGGAAAAGTAAAGAAAAAATTTGTGGTTGTTTGGTACAGGGGAAGATCCTCTCAAAGTTCAGGTCCAAGGGGTCCTCTCATCGAAACAAGCCCAAATCGAAGCCATGTTTTAGCTAGCTCATAGGGAAACTTATAGGCAGCAAAGGGGGGGCATAATCAGGTTTGAAAAGTGCTTGAAAAGTGGGCATTTCCTTACTTACAATGACAAAATCCCAAAGGCCCCTTTCCCTCCAAAGAAACTCAATAATTCCCCACACCTTGGGGCTTCAGTCCGATGAATCTGGTAGCCATGGATGATCTGATATTGTCCTAAAAAACCTCACCTATAGCTGCAAGACATGGAAACAGTCAAAGAGCCTTTGGGATGGCACAAATCCCAAGGAAAATGGTGATGTGGCATATCAAGCTTTGTCATTTTATGAAAAATGACTTTTTGTAATATGAACTTTCGTATGATTTACTTTTGGCATCTATTACTATGTAATTGAAGGGTCAAGTCAAATCTGATTTGATCCCCTTTTTGGATAAGGTTCCCTTTTTGAATAAGGTTACTTTTTGTAAAAAGAAAAAAGTACTTTAGGGTTGGTCCACTTGTCACTTTTCCAAAAGTGACAAGTGTCTTGTGACCCAACCCTAAGCCTTCACCTCTCCTTTATAAATAAGAGGGTTGGAATTGTAAGAAGGGGGGATGAATATAGTAACAAAGTTCTGCTGAAATTTATAAGACTCTTTGTGTGTGTGATACTTGTTGAATTTTAGTTGTTGGATGTGTCACTTGTTGGTTAAGGGTTGAGGGGTAGGGGTAAATGCTTGTTATGTCAGCTATGTCCAAGAGGGATTGGTTATCTAGGTGTTTTTTGTTTCTTCCTTGGGTTTAAGTTGCTTACTTTCATCTTCTAACAACTTGGTTTAATTTGTTTAATGTGTTTTAGTGCATATTTTCTGAAATATTCAATTGTTTTCATCCTTAGCTAGTGGTTGGGAGTCCTAGGGCCCCTTAGGAGAACCCTTAAATAGACCTCTTAGCTGGTTGTCCATACTTGTTTTCTTTATCTTTTCATTCATGTATATTTATTTTATGTTTTCTTACCATTAACCTTGCTGTCCCAAATAGGAAAATCGATCATTTTGGTCAATTTCCCCCCACGGGACAGTCATCTTAGTTGGTTGTTATATACTTCTTATGTGTAAATTTTTGTTATGTTTATTTCAATTTTTCCATGCATAAATACTAAAATTTCGTTGTTTGC
>SNQJ01S0046040.1:0-11490 GCA_010110895.2 Picea sitchensis
GGGCACACCATTCAGTGGAGAATTCAGATCTACGGGGTTTGAGAGTGGATTTGGGAATTTGGACATCTGGGTTTTCCTTACAGTTGCCCGATCTATCATTTGGCACATTTATCGGGATGATTGGACACTTTTGGTAGAAGGGCAGAATTATTCAGGGCTTCAACATTCTAGCAGGACGTGGCACTTTTGGATGATCTAATGACTGAGATCTACTTCGGATGATCCAACAATCAATAATTTATTTCTTCATTTTGGGTCTCCGGGCTTAGGGTATTTCAAAAATCAACTGAAAATTCTTGAAGTGATCTCTCCAGAGTGTAACCTCCTCATAACTTTAGACCCAAAATGAATGGCATTCGTTTGATCAATATCTTAGATCAACGGATCGATCTGTCTGTGATGCAGCTTTGCCTTGGATTAAATCCAACGACTCTCCATCTTTGTTTATCCTATCCTTCCACTTAATTTGATCTGACGACTGACGGAGATTCGGATAATCGAATTCTCAAACCTTGTGCCCCGTTTATCCTATCCTTCACTTAACTTGATCCAACGGTTGATGGATATTCGAGTGATCGAGATATCAAATCTTATCCCTTGCTTATCATGTCCTTCCACTTAAGGTGATCCAATGGTCATCGCATTTTCTCCAGATCCGATGGTCCTTATTCATTTCGAATTTCGGGCTTCGGGTAATTCAACTTTCAAGTTTTCAATTCTTCTAAAGTGAGATTCCCGAACAATAACCTCCTCACAACTTTTGACATGAACCAAATGTTGTTCGTCGATCATGTTCTTATATCAATGGCTCGATCTATTTTTAGTGTTTCTCTTCTAGCTTATCATGTGCTTCGACTTTGAATGATCCAACGTCTGTCGGGTATTCGGTTGAAGGTCCTTTGTATCATTGATCCAATGACCAATGTCGCTCTTCCTCCTGAGCTTTATCTCCTTCTGCTCCTCCTTCTATTATTTCCATAAATGACAAGCACACCCTTCCTGTAAACATGCCAACAATATCCCCCTTTGGCATTGATGGAAACCCTGAAAGGCTTGACTATTCTTCTTAGAACTCCAACTGTAGAATCCAGACCACACCTTTTCTTCCCCTTTGACATCAATGTCAAAGAGAACATGCTCCCCCTGAGCTGGTGCAATACTTTTTGGAGGTATTAGATATTCAACCAACACATAATCCCACTGACAGGATGGACTCTCTTAGGTGAGAAAAGGGATGGAACCCAACTTCTGACGGAGATATTCAAATGGTGTATTGGCTAGGGGTTTAGTAAAGATGTCTGCAATTTGTTCTGTGGTTGGAATGTAATTCAGTTGAACAACTCTATTTGTAACCTTCTCTTTGAGAAAATGATACTTTGCTCGTATATGCTTCATTTTTGAATGGAGAATGGGATTCTTGGAGATACTAATTGTTACACATTATTTTGGTCACTCTAATGATGACCCCATAGGCATGTGTTCAGGCTTCCAAAACAATCTTTCACATGAAGAAAATGGTTGAGTTCTTCCCCTACAAGGAACATTTTTAGAATGATGTTGCAGGCTGACAGTGGTACACAGTGTGGAAATCAAAGGATTTCCGTAGGCTGCTCTATGCCTGGCCTGTGGGATTTCTGCATGCTTCTATATAGGCAGGGTGTGGCAGTACTTGAAGCTAAGAAAAAGAAGAAGTTTCACGAAGTTTCTAGAAGGAGAATCTTCTAGAATGTGAGGTGGCATCCGTATGGTTGTGATTTTACTAGCTTTTTTGATTTGGTGGGATCATCCTCATCCTAGTAACCACTTCATCTTATCCTATATAATAATGGATTTCTCATGGAAAAGGTTGAGCAAGGTCAAGAAAGATTGAGCAACGAATAGGCTGAATACCATGTGGAGAATCCTGATACAATTGATGCTTGAGGTCTCCATTTTTCCATCAAGCTTTGTGGATTATCTTCATATAAACTCGGAGCAAGTGTATGTGTGTGTTGGAACAAAGGACCACCAAAAGGGAACTTGTGAAATCAAGGCACTTTGGTTGTATCTTCCACTTCTATTTAATATGATACAGCGGCATGTTTCTTTCCCATAAAATAATTAGTGTTTTATTACATTACTCCTTTATCACATGTTTAGGTTTCCATTGAATCTATAATTGCTTCTTTCACTTTGGTTGGTTTGTGTCATTGCAAATTTGATCTCACAAGAGCACCAGAGCGAAGCAGGGACAACAGAGATATAGGGAAGCAATATATAAAATTATGTCATACACTCCTTATTTGGTGATAAATTCAATGGTAGCAACCTAGGAAAAGCATCATGTCCTGTCCAGTTTTGTTCTATATCCAGGTGGATCTAGGGAGATTAGTTTATGTCTGCATTCACTGATTTACCAAATAACAAAATTGGCGACTCCACTAGAGATATGACTTGATTGTGGTTTTTTGTTGGCCATTTTCTCTTTACCTATTATTTTCATTTGAAATCAGTTTCTGAGTCTGTGGGAGATCCATTCAGACTCTCTAAATTTAAAAATCCACTTAGATCCTTTGCCCTTTTCTCAGAATTTCTTGATTTGCAAACACCTCCGCACTGTACCTTATACATAGCCTGCGGAAACCTACAATTTTCACACCCTGGTTGTTTTCTTCAGTTCGGGATTTCCGCACCCTATCCATTTCTGGCCTGCAGAAACCATTAATTTCCACACTGTGATATGCTATCAGCCTGCGGTGGCGTCTGTGAAATTTTTTGAGTTGGGTCTTAGCCTCTGTTGATGCCCATTTTTTTCTTTAACCAACTAGAAAGGATTTTTAATGCCAACATATGAATTTTTTCTGAACTTTTGACTTGTTGTTGATTGGTTTTCAGAGATCGAACACCTCTCTTAGTCATTTTCCAGTTTTCATTTTTTATTTTTAAACAACAAGGGTATAATCTCTGAGCTTGTATCTGAGTGCTTGTTTGATTAAAATTCTTGGATTGGACTTGAAATTTTGGATTGATTACGTATTCTGGATTGTTTGATGATTGAGAAGTTATCTCTTCATTTTCATTTGAGGAAATACTTTCTCGTCCTTTTTTATTTTTGTCTTCATTGAAAGTTCGATTTGGGTGCTTGTTGAAGGTATAGATTTTCTTGGATTTCTTGTCTTTTCTCTGCAATGCCCTTGGTCTGGCCTTAGAAAGGAAAAATTTTAAGTTATTCATTCATTTGAATAAACATATATAATAAAAATTATTTCATTTAAGAGAAGAGAACATTGAAGAACTTCATTTTTTATTGGTTGTTTGAAATTGTGTTCATTTAAAGAAAAAGGAAGTATATTTCGTAGTTTACATTATTCCATAAACACCTTCTTCGTACTGTAGATAGAATTCATCGAACGGAAATTTGAATCATTCATTTATATTTGCATATTGTTGGGTCAAGGTCTTACACAACATCGGTTTCATTCTCGTCTCCCTCTTGAATAACAACAGCTTTTAAAAATATTGCGAAAATCTAAAATTTAACTAGTAATTTTTTCTAGGGCTCTTTTACACCAACATTAGCTAGGCTAGAGCTTTGGAATAGGCAGTGAGACACACTCTCCAAAGCAAAAAACACACAATATCATCTTGTGATAGGGAGTGTAAAATTCCATTTTCAACATTTTGTCCTGGGAAGCCCTTCTCACACAAGGGTCAAACCTGAGGTCGCATTGAGATTAGCAGAGTTACTCACCCTACTTTGTTGGTCTTGGTGTAGGGATTGCGTGTATTATGGGGGTCACTTGAAGGTATAACCACAATGATGAGTGGAAGTATCTCAAGTTGATTTTGGGCTAGATACCCTGTCCTTACGCATGGATTGGACTGTCGACTGTCTCCCCAGGAATCATTGTTGTTTTTGGTAGCCTTAGTTGCCTATCTTCTTAGGGTCTTACACAAGGTGACTGTGGAGGGGCAAGTCTCCACGGTACCTGGAATCAATGTTGGCTAGACTCACTCAGGCTCCTTGGAGGGTTTACCCACGATTACGTGTGGGAGCTTGCACCAAGGTGTAAGTTCGTTAAGCAGGTATTCAATGTAAATTTTCCACCCTAGCCCAACCCCTTCTTGTCTTGAGTTCACGACATTGGATTTCATCACCAACTAGTGACTTCAGAACAAGAAGGTTTTGTTTGCTTGGTTTTTTATTCCTAGATTTTACTAGCGAGTGTTGTTTGTTTACGTAGTTGGCCATAGATTTTTTCCGTAAAATTTTTGGTTCGACCAACATTGACCCTCCATGTCGTTCACGTAGGATGCAAGGAATACCTCTGGAAGATCCAGAAGTTTCCCAACCCTTTCTCCCTAATCCACCGGAGGACTCTCCTCAACAAAGTGAGATCAAGGACCACGTACCTTCACAAGAAGACTCTTTCTAAAGTTTTTGAATCATTTATGATTCTTTGGATGCTTTTCGCTTACCTCTTGGATACGAGAGACGTATTCTTCGACTCAACTCATCCGAAGAACTTGTTGTTGACACTTCTGGAATACCAACTGAAGTCCTTGCTGGCCTTGAAAATGAGGATCCTTTTTGGACCACTAACATATCTTGAACTCTAACTTCTAGACATAACCCTCATAACTCAGAGGAAGACGCCGAGATACCTGTTGTTTTTGAACCACCTGAAACATCTACTACATTTACGATACCTTTAGATCATTTTAACAGTACAACTTGTTATTTCTTCATTGGATCAGAGGTTGGTCTTAGCTCAACTATCCCTCTTCAGCAGGCCCATTCCACAATGGTACCAAACACTATGATTATCCCCACCAGGAACACGGTGGCTATCCAACCTCCAATTGGTACACTACATTTGTCTAGACAAATCCCATCACTCCCTCTTGGGTATAATGCCTTGAATGCTTCTATCCCCATTCCTACCCAAGTTCCATCTGGAGCTTCTAGAGTCTTTACTCCTCCTGGGTATAATGTTTCTTCTAGTTCTATTCCGACACCATCCCAGTTCCTCTCCAGAGGGTCTAATCCACCTTTTATAGGAGGATTTGGACCCAGTGGCTCTACTACCTTTGGAATTTCTACTCTGTTATTCACTTCTGGTTATCAGATTCCTATTGGGGAACGGTATAACCCAGGGGGAAAAACTCAATTTGGAAGTAAAACCCAAATTGGGGCATCATCCTCACCTGGAGGACAATCCCTACTCAAAGGATATAATCCACAGTGTAATCCACAGTATGGACAGAATATCCCCAGATCTCTAGCCCAGTATTGGAATCTTCTTATTCAAGGGAATCCACAATCGTTTGGGGGGAAACAACCTCAAGTTAGCTCTTTTATACCCCCTATTTTAGGCCAGTCATACCTCAGTTCTTCCAATCCCATTTTGGGTTCGAACGTTCAACTTGGTGTCCCTCCCCAAGGGACCATCCCCAATCAATACAACCCTATGGCCTACCTGCCTCCACACACATGCTCAAATCTGTTAGGACTGCCTCACATACAAACTTCTTATGGTCCTACTGGTCTACCGACGAGACTCCCTCCCCAAAGTTACCAATATCCTCCTGTGAATAGACAATTACCTTTTTTAGCCACCTTGGATCTACCTGATTTGTCTAGAATCTTGAATGATCCTATCCTGCATTCTCCCCACTGGCCCGTGATACTGGCTAAATTACCATCCGAAATCCCAAAATTTGATGGTAAAACGGGAGAGGATAAGAACAACCATGTCATGACTTTCCACCTTTGGTGTTCATCCAACTCTTTGATGGATGATTCAATTCGGTTACGAATCTTCCAACGAACTCTCATGGGTTCGGCTGCAAAGTGGTATATAAAACTACCACGAGGTTTCTTCACTGACTTTAATACCCTAGCCATGGCTTTCCTTACACACTACCAATTACCAATCCATTATGAAACAGGAACTGAGATCCTGAGTTCCTTCAAACAAACTAAGGCCACTTACATCTCTGATCACATTCGTGAGTGGGGATGAAGACGATGTTTGATCAAACTCGATCTTCTCGATTAGTTATTGGCGGAGTGGTTCACGAAATCATTCATGAATAATATCTCTCGTGATATTTCCATGGGTGGCATTGTCACCGAGGAACAGGTTATCAGTCACACTCAGTACCTCGACCTCGTTTATTCACAGACAGGTACTCTTTATGACTTACTCCCTGATGCACCTCTCCCTTCTACTACCGCTACTTCAACTACCCCTGTTGTTTCTCATGCGGCTGACGGTGTGATTGGCACTTTCCATGCTCAACCTAAAAATACGCAAGCCTCTCCCACCGACCCCAAGTCTAATGCTTCTAATGTTCAAAATGCTTTGTCTCCTACTCCTCCCACCGGCAAACCCTTTGAGGTTAACTCTATTCAATCTACCCCTGCCGAAAAGAATAAATCTAAAAAAGGGAAGGGTAAGAATAAGGAGGACAAAAATAACCTACAGTCCGAGAAATCCAAAACCCAACCTGTTTATGATAAGGATAAGCAAAAACCCTGATACCCTTTCCTTATCTGTGGTGACGATCATTATACGAAAGATTTTCCAAGACGGTCTGAGGTTACTAAGTTCCTCCAAGGGACCGCGAAACCTCCCACACCTATCATTTTGTCTCAACCTTTCCCTCATCAACAGAAGGCCCAACTAGTCATCCATGACCAACCCTCTCCCTCCACTACTTCTTATGTACTCATGTGTACTGGTGATTCCGAAAAGAATGACATTATATTGACCACTCGAGCCAAAGATTATTCTTGCTCAAAGGAGAAGGTTGATGATACACCACCTTCCTTGGTTCAACAACCTCCTTCATCTTCACCTCCCAACGGTCCTCTTCATCTCAAAAGACTGAGTCTCGATACAGTTCTTCGCCCTCCCCCAAACGGTGTTGTTCAAAAGTTCGCCTTCAACCCTCATGCACGTCTTGCTCAGAACTACAGTATTGTAGAAGATCTGGCGCAAGAACCTTTTGCAATGTCGGCTCTCAAAGTCCTTCAAAGTTTACCTGCTCAACGAAAGGTGCTGCTAAAGGCTATCAGTGGAATTGATCCTACAAATACAAATTTGATAATTTTTTACCTCGAAGATCACATTCTGAGACTCCCCCCTCAACTAGCATTCCAAATACAAGTTGTTGTCTCCGACAAGAACATCTGTAGGAATGTTATTAATGATGGTACCTCTACATGTGTAATGTTTGTTGCTTGTTGGAAATCCATCGGCTCTCCTACTCTTATTGAATCCCATAACATGCTTAAATCCTTCAATGGCTTTGGCTTTAAACCCTATGGTGTATTTCCTTCATTGTCTATTACGCTGGAAGGAAAATCGGTCAACATTGAAGTTGAGGTCTTTGATGCACCTCTCTATTATAACCTCTTACTTGGTCGTAGCTAGATTGATGCGATGTGCGTCATTGTGTCTACCCTTTTCCGTGTTTTATGTTTTCCACATCAGGGAAAGTTCATCACTATCAACCAGCTAGCCTTTTTCAACTTTGACACCCATACTAGCAACGTCCCTTTTATCGCAAAGACACCTCCTGGGTATGAGAACGTTGGTGTGGGCCTACTTAATGATTCCACTCTGATGGGCACATTCCCGATCCCACCTCCCGATGTTCCACCTCCTTTGGTTTCCTCGATCAACATGATTTCCACCTCGGTTCTCCAAACTCACCCGTCTTCTGACCCGTGGATCATACCCGAACCTGGTGATTATCCTCGCTACGGAAACCAAATGCCTTTAAGTTCAGTTGAATCTGCCTATCAAGCCATTCAATTGGTAACCCCTTCTACCCCCTCTCTTGGTGATTCATCTCCTAACCTGTTCCATGTTGTTTTTCCCACAGACGAGATGATTATGTCGGTTATGTCGATGCAAGATACCCCTTGGGATGATGGACATCATCGTTCTATTCTCTTCCTCGAACAACAAACCATCGAGATTTACCAATGGATCATGACTCCGTCGACCATTGTTGTCACTTAATTTATTCCCAAGACATCACACAACGTGTTATATGAAGGGAACTTAAGTAATATTTCACCCACCATCCCCCTCGACATATCCATTAAACCTGGAATTGTTGAAAATGTTCATATCGTAGCTTCATGCTCCACTGACGAGGTTGTCACCTATAAATCAATTTTTCAAGAGTTTTGTGACATCTTCGCTTGGAGCTATGAACAAATGTCAGGTATTTACCCTAATATTGTTGTACACGAAATTAAGACATACCCGAGCGCTAGACCCATCTGGCAGAGAGTTCATCCGGTCCACCCCCACAAAGCAGCTACTATTAAGCTTGAAGTCGAAAAACTTCTTAAAGATGGCTTTATTTATCCTGTGGCTTTAACTGATTGGATATCCAATCTCGTTTTGGTTAACAAGAAACAAGATACGATATGTGTTTGCGTCGATTATAGGGATATAAATCAAGCTTGTACTAAGGACAACTTTCTCACCCCCTTCATTTTCCAGATCATCAACGATTGCGCCGGGAGTGAAATATTCTCTTTAATGGACAGTTTCTCTGGCTATAATCAAATCAACATCTTACCCGCGGATCAACAAAAAACCTCTTTTATTTTTCCTTGGGGCACCTTTGCTTACCGGAAACTACCCTTCGGTTTAAATAACGTCGGTGTGACTTTTCAATGTGCCATGTCTTATGTTTTTCATGATATTAAGCACATTGTACATCCATATCTAGATGACCTATCGACGCATTCTGTGCATCGCAGTGACCATCCGGCACACCTCTGAGACATTTTCCTTCGTTGTCGATTCTATCGTATACGCTTAAAACCACACAAATGTGTTTTTTGTGTGGAGTCTGGTCGAATTCTAGGTTTTATCGTGTCATGCCAGGGGATCAGGTTCGATCCTTTGAAGGTCAAGGCAATCTTCCATCTCCCTCCTCCTTCTTCACTTTGTCAGCTTCAACGTTTGCAAGGGAAGGCAAAATTTTTACGTCGTTTCATCCCAAACTATGCTCAATTAACGCTCGTATTTACTCGACTTCTCAAGAAAGGTTCTGAGTTCGTATAGGATTCCATTGCCAAAAAAGATTTTGAAGCTTTGAAATTGACTTTTACCTGTACCCCATTACTTTTCCCACCCAATTATAGTTGAGATTACTTCCTTTATCTCGCTTCTTCGGACTCTACCATCGCCATGGTTCTCATCCAAGAAGATGATTCACACGACGAACATGTTATTTATTATTCGAGTCGGAGTCTCACAACTACCGAAACCAAATACTTACATGTTGAAAAACTAGCCTTGGCAGTTGTTCAAGCTGTCCAACGTTTATGTCACTATATCTTACTATGAAAGACCACTGTAATTTCCTATTGCAACCCCATGCAACACATTCTTAGACGCCAATTACTAGGGGGAAAATACTCCAAATGGATAGTAATTCTTCAGGAGTTTGACTTAGAATTCGAACGCGCTAAGTCTAAGAAATCCTTGGTGTTTCCTTCCCTGCACTGAGACAGAGAATGTAGCAAAGGATTCTTTACCCAATGAATCCCTTTTTCTGATCAATTCCGATGACCTTTGGTATGGGGATATCATTATCTATCTCCAAACTAAGACTTTCTGAACCAATTTTTCTATCACTGACCATCGCCGCATACATTACCAAGCCCATCAGTACATTATCCTCGGTGACACTCTTTATCGTCGTGGGGTTGACTCTGTTTTTCAATGATGTCTCACCTATGATGAAGTTGAGAAAGCTTTGAATGACTACCACTCTAAAGCATGTGGTGGTCACATGTCTGGGTATGATACTGCCCATAAGATCTTATGAGCAGGGTATTTTTGGCCTTCTTTATTTAAAGATTGTATTACCACCGTCCAAAAATGCCATGCTTGCCAAATGTATAACAACAAGATAAGATCGCATCTTGCTCCTTTACACCCTGTAGTTTCCATTGGACCTTTCACAAAATGGGGCATTGATTTCATGACTTGTAACCCTCACTCGGCTGGGGGGCATGGATCCATTATTGTAGCCATGGATTATTTCACCAAATGGGCCGAGGCGATGCCTGCTTTCGACAATACTAGGAAAACTACAGTCATTTTCATATTTAATCATATTATTACTCGATTCAGGATCCCACAAGCTATCGTTACTAATCATGGTAGCCATTTTTGAAACTTTATGATGTCTGAACTTACCGACAAGTTGGGTCTTCGACATGAAAACTCAACTCCCTACTATCCATAGGCCAATGGCCAAGTCGAAGAAATAAATAAAATTCTTATCACTATGCTTCGTCGAATAATAGGAATCCATAAGACCACCTGGCACACGATGTTTTTTTCGGCATTATGGGCCTATCAGATGTCTATGAAGTCTACTACAGGATTTACCCACTTTCAACTAGTCTACGGAATTGAAGTCGTTCTCCCGATTGAATGTGAAATACCATCTTTGAAGCTAGTCATCGAACTTCTCTCAAACAAGAACGTCTATTGTATCTTATGAAATTAATGAGACCTGTGAAATACCTCTGCAAAAGAGGAACGTCTATTGTATCTTGTGCAATTAGATGAGACCCGTCGTGATGCCACCCTAGTTATTGAAACCCAGAAGAAACGCATAAAATCCCAATATGACAGTCATGTCAAGCCATGTGTTTTCTCTGAGGGAGATCTAGTTCTCCTCTATGAACAAGATCATGATCTGCTAGGAGCGGGAAAAATTGAAGCTATGTGGTGTGGTCCATATATCGTCAAATGATTGTTAGAGAAGGGAGCTTACGAGTTAGTAGATTGTGATGGCATTCCTTTGGGTGAACCCAGAAATGGGCTTTACTTGAAGAAGTACTATGCTTAGACTATCTCTGCATTAGTTCTTGTACTTTTACTATACCATACTCTTGTGTGTTACTTTTGTGTTTTTTTCATTATTTGGTTTTGACCCCCAACTTCTTACCTTGCATTGTGATTGGTTTCCGTATGTCAACGTCTTCTCTACCCTATATTGGCTTCGCCGATGGTGCTAACCATAGTACTCAGAACCTAGCTTATGTTGATTGGGCAATCTATGCACCCACCAATGAACTTATCAGTTTACAAGGTGTTTGCCTTGGTCGTGCAACCAATAATATCGCAGAATATAGCTCTGTCATTGAATTATTGATCGATGCTATCTCAATTGGGATTCGTCACTTCTTTGTATGACTTGATTCGCAGCTAGTAGTACTCCAGTTAAGTAATGTCTACACTATCCGAAGTCCTACTTTGTTACGAGTATATCTACGAATTCGCCTCTTGGAACGTTATTTTGATTATATTGAATATCAACACATTCCTAGATGTCTAAATACATTAACTAATGCTCTAGCTAATTATGTGTTAGACAGACATTTGAGACATTTATAAATCTAATCACACATTACACATTGTATATAAAAGCAGAGTAAGTCGGTAGAAGCCTCATATA
>SNQJ01S0046040.1:11577-48965 GCA_010110895.2 Picea sitchensis
TATATAATGAAAATGTTTTACAAAAGTGTTTTCCATCCAAGGACCAAAATATCAAAATATAGAGCCCATGCATCCTACAAAATAGCATCACAGATGTCACTCGAAATAGTGTCATGGATGTCGCTCGCGATAGCACACTACTACCCGTGCTACCTGGCAAAATAACTGACTAAGTGAGTCAGACATGCCTACAGTATGGTGTTGATAACGCCTCGGGACCTCCTCGATCGACATGTCAGAGATGCCTGTCGTCAAGCCTTCTAATTTCTGCTCCATCGCCTCATAGTCGTCAGCGTCCCACCCTGCTACCACACGTGCCTCTCCTTGCCTCTGAATTGGAGATTTGCCCAGAGGTCGATGAGGCCCTACATCTGCATAGTCAAAATTCTATGATTAGTCTTTAGATCAAAAACACAAAAAACATCTAATATTCTACAAACCACAAAACACTATAAAGAACACATTGTCTTTCTTACCTAGATATCCCCACTGATATCCCTCAGGGAGGGCCAAGTCGGGATCACCCTGAAATTCCAGGTCGGCATATGCATAATCATCAATCATCAAGATTTGGGGCCTTAACCAGTCAAAATATGCATCATTGTACTTGATAATAGGGCCCGCTACGAGTTTATCCATAAGGTCACACCACCGTTTCATTCTTGGGTCTCGTGGGGCTGGTATTCCCCACTCTAGCTATATCCGCAAATGAGGTACTCTTTCTAAGAATAAAGACACCAAAATGGACCCATACCCAAACTGCTTTAGGTCTCCTCTCTTGCTTTTAGTGAGTTGTGTCTTCATACTCTGGAGCAAACCGTCACACCAATTGAATACTTGAGGTTCCAAACATTCAATGGAATATTGGAAATAACTATGGAGCGCCATGTGTGGTGACGTGCTTCCTTCCATCCGTGCAATGGTAAAGAGGATGGTTCTGAGATTCAGATCCCGCACACCTCGGATAGCCACTTTACCTTTGCACCTTTCGACATCCGGTTCATGGTGCCGACGGATATACTCGCTCATCGGCAAGCCACCACCTCGACCCCCTGTCAGAGTCACACGTACCCCACAACGGGATAGCCCCGTCAAAAAGTAAATATCTTCAATGTCCAAGGAGAGGACATGAACACCCACATGAAATACTTGTTGTTCTGCATCCCACATATGGACCAAGTACTCTAATAGTCTTTGTTGGGCTCTCATGCCCTAGACTTTGAAAAACTTCAATAGGCCACATTGTCGAAGGGCATCAATAGTTACTGGATCATTCAAAGCCATAGAGTCGTCATATTCATGCTCAAGTTCTCTCCATTCCAACATTTTTTCAATCAAACACCTGCATGGAAGTAAGAGAGGACAGTCAGCACCCTTATCCAACTTTTTTTGGAATTCTTTTTGGCTCAACGCTTGCTTTTCTTTTTTGGTTTTCGGCCACCGCAACTGAGCTTCAGTTACACTGCAGGATTTCTACAAGAGAGCCATTGGGAACCTGCAAAAATATTTGATTTCCGTAGGGCCCAATATTGGCCACCTGCAGCGGCCCCAGCGCATGCCTACCGGCCCAAAACTCGCCCAAAAAATCATTTTTTGACCACCAAAAACAAATTTTAAACTGTTGAAAAGGAAGAAGATGAAGGACTTATTGTTTTCACAAAAACTATGTTATAACCCTATCATTCATAGGATCATCTGGTGATTGGAAAATTTTCACTCTGGATGTATTTTGGCTTGCAAATAATATTTCATTTCTGCAAATTATTTTCAAGGAAAGGAAAAGAAAAGGAAAATTCATGATTTTTGACGTTGAGTGGTGTTTCCTAACCCTATGGTAACAAAAGCAAGGGAAGCAACACACAAAAACCATAAAATATCATTAAGCCTAAGTTCTTCCTTATATATTGAATTGCACCTTGGAGATTAAAGATTGGACCTAGATCTACGACCAAGCTTTTGGCACCCAGATCTACGGCTCTGAAAAGATTCTAGAGCCCCTCGATCGTTTGACCTTTAACGATGGGGGGGGGGTCTGAAAATTAAATTAAAAGGTGCGCTCAGATCCACAGTCATCTCTCCAGTGTGCAAATCAACGGTCCATAAGAGATTCCGTACTCCCTCGACCATTCTACTTTTAACGGTGAGGGGGGGGTATGACATGATGGTTAAACTTTCTGAAGATAGATTCCCTTTTAAATGTGAAGACTGACTAGGAAGAACTTTAGGCTTTCTTAGTATTTTTTCAAGGTCTGGCACTACTGCTACAGGCTCAGGATCTAGATTTCTCCTTGTCACTGGTCTCTTATTTTATGGTGGAGAATTTTTTGGAATTTTAGGTACTTTCCCTTCTTTCTTAGGAGCCAGAATTACTACAGAGGAGTCACCAGGTGAATAATCACAGTCTTTAGAAAATTTCCAAAATCTTGTTCACCATCAAGATCTGAATCTAAACTTGTCGTTTCCCCAAGGAAGTTATCTTTGTTTCTTCGCTCCTCGACAACGACGCCAAAAATGTTAGTCCCTAAAGTTGCACTCGACTGGTAAGGTCAAGCTAGGGCATCATTGATGTTATTGCAAAGTATTTTTGAGGGTTTTATGATTTGGTTTTGGTTTAATGGTTGAAAACTGGGTCAAGCTTACAACATGGCATGAAAATTAAGATTAAAACATTGCATATCCCACTGGATGAATAATAGGTAGATACATAGATGGAGTAAACCAATTCAAGAAAAGAAAGTGAAATCTTCAATTTGTCAATTTCACAAAGTTTGGTTTCAATATATCTTAAAGAAACAGGGGTACTGAGGATATCGGCTTGAAATGTTACTTGAAAATTATCTCTACAGCAAAATCTTCACCGTATAAATTAACATTCAAGAACGAAAAGCATTGCAATTTTGAATAATAAATTCAAGCATGAAAAATGACAAAAGCATTGCAATTTGAATAATAAATTCAAGCATGAAAATGAAATAACAGAGTAGAAAAGAGAAGGTCTAACCATCCATATGCCTTTGCTATTAAGTGTCAATTGAACATACATGCCTTTACAATAATCTCCAAAAAGAATTTCTATAGATCTCCAAATTTTCGACCACCATAAGGTATGTCTTCTGTTTATTTAAAACAACTATGAAACTACCAGATCCTATTATCTAGGACAGCTTTAAATGACTAGAATCCAAGAGTATCCAGATCCTAAATTATGTCACTCAAAAATGAGCTACTATTTCCAAAATAGTCCACAGCTCAACAGCTTAATATAACAAACATTGCCAGCAATACTCTACAAAATAGAGATTTTGTTTGACTCTGTAAAGAAGATCGATATCTTAGCATCTCCCTGATCAAACCAAGTATTATTTTCCATATCTCATGGAGCACCTTTAAACAAGATTGTAACCAATATTGATGTTACCTTTAAGATAAAATCGCAGCAGAGGCTTTGGCATTTTTCTGCTTGAGCTTTGTGGTTAACACAACATTGTGCCAGTAAAGTCTAAAATTGATTTCCCTGAGTTCCTTAAGTAGCGCCCTTTTCTCCTTCTTCTTCTTTTTAAGACTTTGAATTCTTTCCTGCTGGCGAGCATTCCACTGTTCTACCTGCATCTTTTCCTTCTTTAACTGTTTTATGGTTTTTTGAAATTCTTTAATCTTTTCCTTATCAGTTCTTATCTCGACCCTGAATCCTGAACAATCTTCAGAGGGTGCAGTTTCATTCAGATTTAAAGTAACACTGGGTTCTTTGGCTTTAACCTGATATTTTGAAATCAATTCTGAGCTATGTTCTTCTTCAGAAATTGATGAATCCATAGCTCCAGGTACATTTGGTAAGTAATCTGAATCTTCGATGTAATCCTGTGTTTCTTCATGAAATTCACTGATGCCTTTAGCCATCTCTTTAGCCTTAGCTAATCTAGTTGAGGCTCTCATTACAGGGCTTGCAGGTGGTGCAAGTTTTCCTTTTCCTTTGCTGACAGATTTATTGGGAAAAGGAGTCCTCTTTGCTTTTTTCCTGGTGCTTGTTTCAACCTCCTCGGAACCATCATCTATGATTATGGTGTTTTCTTCTTTAATGGCAGGATTGAACATTTCTTTTGAGTTCAGCCGATACTTATTAGTATCTCTGGTTGAATTTCTCTGAGGTTTTTGTGATACACACACCCTTTTTCCTTTTTCCTTTGACTGCAATGTTCTTTTTGCTGGTGGATGGCATTTCAGTCTTGACTGCAGTTTGAGCAAATGGATCATTTTCTGACTCTGTCTCTTCTTTGACATCTTCCTCAGGAAGAACCTCATGTTCGGGATCCCATCTAGGTCTTTTACTCCTGCTCTTTTTAGTTACCTTGCTATCAGAAGATTCATCTTTTACAGGGTTTTCATCAGCAACATCTCAACCTTGTTTAACAGTTTTCCTCCCTCTGGCCTTTTTTGACTTATTTGATTTAACAACAGGTTTTAAGGATTCTGTGAGCCAATTCCAGGGATTTTGTAGTTCATTTAGGGAAGACATGACTAGGGTTTTAATCAAGACTTGATGGAACAAACTTCCCTTGGCATTAGTGGAAATAGATTGTACCTTCTTGGACATTTTTGTCAAACTTTTAAGTAGGAAATAAGGAAGGTTTAAAGGATAGTCACCGTTTAGATGCATCAATATTCTGATATGATAGATATATATCAAAGAAAACCTCCCTTCGTAGGTGATGTATCTGTGAATCACCACCAGGGTAGTGTGCCATTCGGGTCGAACCCAGCTGCGAGGAATTCCCCTTCTCCAATCCAGATTCTGCTTTTTTGGAAGGAGGAATTGATTCACAAACTCAGTGACCACGTGTTCCTTCTTCCACCATCTTTCCCCTCCAACCACGAGCCTGCAAGCCTTGGCTATAGTCTGCTTTGTCACCAACATCAACATTTTGTCGATTTCGACTTCATGACCATTGAAATTCAAAGAAAATTCCATGGAAACCCGTTCGTCATATCCTTGAAATGTAGTGAGGAACTCAAACCACCCAGTGTCTCTGAATCTTTGAGCCATTTGAGGGTAGGCTTCAAGGAGTTTGACACCTTCTGGTTCAATTCTGGCCACTTGTCCGCTACGCTTTGGTGCCATTTCAACTCAAATCTGCAACTAAATCCCTTGGGTTCCGAATTTCCTTCTTGCAATTGCTGATATGCCTGATGCTTTGAATGGATGCCTATATTTCTTCCTGTAGAGTTGAACTTAAAACAACTCGAACTGATCACATAATAATCATTAAATAACAGGGGATCTTGAAATGAACCCTGCGCGTGTGTATAGTGATTATGTTCTGAACATGTTGGATTTAGAGATGATTACCAAATTCTCATGGGAACACACGAACTCTTAGCTCATGATCTCGTTATCATAACTAAATCGGGATAGCAGGCGCACGATATGGCATGATTATTTGGTGCTACGGGAATAAGCTTATTCCCATAGCGCATTTTGACAATTTAAAATTTGAAATTCCAATGGCATAAAGGAGACACTTCTAGTTTAAACAATGTTTTTCATAACCAAAACTCAAATAAATCATCAAAAATTTTAATGCAAACCATGAAATATAAAAAATATTAAAAAATGAAAACAGCTGAAAACGGAAAATGAGGGATGGGTAAGGAGGGTTTTAGGACAAGGGTTTCTTACTTAAACCAAGACAAAAGTAGATACTAACATTGGCTCCTTCTAGGGATGGATTTTTGATACTAAACTCCAAGAACTGCAGACCATTTCCTTTCCTTTATCTCTGATTCATTTATTTCCCTGTGACTGTCTATCTTTTATTCTCTACATAACTGTAAAAACAAGTCCATTGGGTATATGGAGTCTTTATTGAAAGAAAACCTACTATACTAACTCTAACCTACCGTACCTTTAGATGAAATAATGCTTCAAGAACCTCCCATTCACTGGGCCCCCAAGAATTTCAGTGTTATCTAAATTATGAAGGAGGAAAGTTTTATTGTTCATTACCTTGGTTATCCTGAAAGGACCATACCATAGATTATCAAACTTTCCATGTTTTGCTTTATCTTCTCTCCTGGCATCCCATCTCAATACCAAATCTCCTTCATTAAAAACATCTTTCTTGGTTCCTTTATCAAATGTGGCCTTGATCTTGTTCTGATGAGCAGCAGCTTTCTGGTTAACCTGTTCTCTGGCCTACTGAACTTCAATGAGCTGAAAAACCCTTCTTTGTACATCATTGGGTTCTTCCTGTTCTTCTTGCAAAAATTTCAAAACTGGCAGGCCCAATTGAGTTGTAAGGAGAGCTTCTGTTCCATATACCATCTGGAAAGGAGATGTCCCAATAGCTTTCTTGTTGCTGATGCGATCAACCCATAAAGCGAATTTCAACTTAGAATCCCATGCTTTTTTATTTTCTGCCAGCAACTTTTTGATAATCCTTACCAGTGTCTTATTGGAAGATTCAGCCAACCCGTTTCCCTGGGGGTAGTAGGGAGTAGAATGAACCAATTTGATTTTGTATTTATTTCACAATTCAAGCATGGAATTCGACTTAAAATCCCGTGCATTATCAGTGACCAACTTTTTAGGACAGCCAAACCTGGAAAAAATATATCCCTCTATAAATTCCATGATTACCTTGTCTGTAGCATTTCGAGTCAGAAGTGCTTCTATCCACTTTGTAAAGTAATCAGTGGTTGTAAGAATCCATCTATGTTGCCCTAATGAAGTGGGATTAATTTCTCCAATGAAATCTAATCCCCATTGTTGGAACGATCTGTGTGCAATGATTGGTTTCAAAGGCATGGATACAAGTTTCTGTTTTCTGGCAAATTTTTGACAGGGTTCACATGCCCTGACCTAAGCAAAAATATCTGAGAATAGAACTGACCAGTAATAGCCTGCTCTCAGTATTTTGAAGGCAGTTTACTTCCAATGATGATGCCCTCTGCAAACACCATGATGCAAATCTTGAAAGATTTGTTTAGCCTCTTTTTCATCCACACATCTTAATAGAAAACTATTGGGATCTTTCCAAAACAGGGTCTGATCAATAATGCAATAGTTTACAGCTTTCAACTTTAATGATCTGTATTTTGATTTATCTAATTCCGGGGGAGATTGAAAATTCAGCAAGAAAAACATGATGTCCTTATACCATTCTGAAGAAGTATATTTGTTGTTTATTTGCAAATCATTTTCTTCAATCTGAACAGAAGAGTCTTGTGTCATATCTGAAAGATGGTATAATCCAATTGCTTTGTAATTGGATTCCATCATCAATTTGGCAAGACATTGTCCCTTTATTAGCTGGGTAGGCTTTATGGTGATATCATATTCCAAGATTTTGTTATCCATTTCCCCCTCTTACCTTCACAATCAAGTTGAACCAATATTTCTTTGACTGCACTGCTTGGGACATAAGCAGTAATTTTTGATTGAAGAATATATATTCTGAAAGATTTTAAAGCCTTCACTAAGGCATAAGCCTTTTTTTCTATTAGATCATACTTAAGTGTAGAATCCCTGAGAGTTTTGCTAAATAATGAGATAGGCTACTCGTGACCTTGTTCATTTCTTTGCAGAAGAACAACGGCTATAGTATTTTCTAATGCAAATGAAAAAATTATGAATTCCTTTGAAAAATCTGGGCTAATTAGAACAGGTGCCTGAACAATAGTCTGCTTGATATTTTCGAAGGATTCTCTTGCCTCTGGTATCCACTTAATTTCTACATCCTTTTTCAGCATATCAGTGATGTATTTGACAATCTCTGCAAAGTTAGGTATAAACCTCCTCAAAAAATTAATCTTACCAATGAAGGACTGAATGGACTTTTTATTTCTCGGAATGTCGATTAGCTGAATAGCCTTTACTCTTTCTGGATCTATTTTAATTCCTTCAGGCGAAACAATATGTCCAAGAAGCTTACCTTCCTCCATGGAAAAATGTGATTTTTTGGGATTAAGTGATATGTCGTACTTCCTGCATTTCTCAAAGGTCTGCTTCAAATGCTATAAATGATCTTCATCTGATGCTGAAAATATAGTGATGTCATCAAGGTAAATTACCACAAACCTGTCTTTTTCTCCAATGAAAGCTATATCCATAGCTCTTTGAAATGTAGCCCCAGCGTTCATTAACCTAAAAGGCATCTTTTCGTATATAAAGGTGCCCCATGGAGTGGTAAAAGTTGTTTTCTTTTTTTCTTCTTCCATTACTGCTATTTGATTGTACCCTAAATATCCATCTAGCATAGAAATTCTTTTTGCGCCAACAACCCTTTGTAAGATATAATCCATCTTTGGTAATGGATAATTATCTTTCAGAGAACATCTGTTTAGATTCTGGAAGTCTACACAGAGCCTTATCTCTCCATTCTTTTTCTTGAAGGGCACAAGGTTTGCTACCCATTCTGAGTATCTTAGTGGCACTATGATTTTTTCTTCTAGCAGCCTCTTCAATTCCTTTTCTATTATTGGTAACAGTAAAGGATTGAATTGCCTGAATTTCTTTTTTACAGGTTTTGATCCAGGTTTTAGAGGGATTTTATGCTGAATAATTTCCGTATCAAACACTTTCAAATCTTCATAAGACCAGGTGAATATATCTGAATATTGTGTCATTAATTCAATATATGCTTCCTTCTTCTTTTTTGATAATCTCCTGGATACTTTTACCAACCTGGGATTTACATCTGAACTAATGTCACAGTCTTCTACGTATGTCTCTTATGTCTGGATAACAGCCTTCTTGGAGACATCATTGTGATCGAACAGTCTTTCTAATGGAACCAAACCCTTAGGAAAATTGTTTGTCTTCAATTCGATGATCTTGTGACCAGCAATAGTATCTTGAAGAATTTCCGCAGTGTGTATTTCTGCTTCTGCTTCTTCATCATCTTGATCAATTAAAATGTTAGAAAACTCCTCAATGGTTTTCATAAATCTCTTAATTTCCTCATCATCTTTAAAAACCTGCTAATGTTTTATATTATCCGGGATTGAAGGTCTGTGTCTGACTTCAATTTGAAACTTCAAATTAGGAAACATCGGAGTTTTAAAATTGCTTGCTGCAAATGCCAAAGAATCAGCCTACTGATTTAAATCCCTGTGAACAAAAGTAATATTGAATGCCAAGAAGAAGTTATCTATATAATCCCACACCTCATTTTTGTATTGTTTCAGTCTTTGTTGCTTCGTTTGATATATGTTTCTAACCTGGTGAACAATAAGTTCAGAATCTCCAAAAACAGACAATTGATCTATTCCCATGTCTCTTGCAGCTTTCAATCCTAACAGCAAAGCTTCATACTCACTGATATTATTAGTGGTGTCAAATTCAAGTTTATATGACATTGGAATAACCTCCTTGGTAGGGGAAATGAAGACAATACCAGCTCCGGAACCTTCTTTAGAACTAGCCCCATCAAAATACATTTTCCAAACCAAATGATCTTCACTAACTCTTACTGTAGTTATTGACTTTATGACTAATACCTCTGCCATTTCCTCGTCCATATGAAAAATAGAAGAGCCCAGATGATCTTCTACAACATATATAGGGTGATTAGTGGGATTATCATGATCACTTACCAAATAAGCCAGTCTGACTTCTCTGTATAACCTCCGTTGTTCACCACCAAAAATAGGTATGGTTGCGTAGCTTAGGTCCATCTGCAGAGTGCCACCTACCTTTTTAGCCCAAGATCTCGAAAGAAGAATCCCAAATTTTGGTGGTATGTCAGACACGATAACATCTAACACCACACTCTTCATAGGTAATTGGGAAAGAGTTACAACCACATCTTTCATAAGTCCAAGACATTTGAATTTCTTGGAATCAAAAGAATATAGATCATGATATGGTCTAGTAATGTCTAACCCTAATTCTTCAATCACCACCTTAGGCATGACATTATGCGAAGCGCCAGAATCCATTAAGCAATTGTGAAGTATCTTGTCATAAATATTTANGTCTAACCCTAATTCTTCCATCACCACCTTAGGCATGACATTATGCGAAGCACTAGAATCCATTAAGCAATTGTGCAGTATCTTGTCATGAATATTTAGTGAAATGTAGAAAGGTGTAGAGGCATCAATTTTGTCTTCAATGTGAGGGCCAATAGTAATAGCAGGATTTTCATCTTCAAGGTTGATTGTATCTAAGAAAATGACATTAGTTGGAGCTTCTAGAGCCTTAAGGACAGTTTTTCTGAATGGTTCTGTTTTTAAAATTTCTAATAATGGTACTGGAATTTTAATTTTGTTGATTTCATGTTCAAGATTGAAAGCAGAGACATTTTTATATGGTTCCCTTATATCAGCAGTGCTATGTTTGACAGGTTGCTTTAATGAATGATCTGTTTGAATATTAGGAACACCTTTGATTTCCCCTGTCTTTCCTTAAGTACTGGATTTCTTTGTAGAAATAGGTATGTCTACTTTAGGTGCCTAAGAACCAGATCTGAGATTGTATCTTTTCCCTGTGGGTTCATGATGAAAAATCTCCTCTTCATCCCCTTCCTCAAACTGATTTGCAATCAAAGTGTCTTCATATTCTTGTTGTGTTACATGTAAAGGGATTGATTCAGAATCAGTCAAGTGAACTGCAGAGTCTTCTTCTGTACCATCATTATCTTGCTCCTCATCTACTGCATTATTCTAAAAAGGAGGTAATACCTTTTGGTCATCTTGATTTTTTCTTTCTCTTGGTAAAATATGGGGTACATTGTTTGTTTTCCTGAATTGATTGGGATTTCTATATCCACCCTCTTGTGCAGGTCTATTGGGCTATTTTTTTCCATCTTCAACCTTGCCATCTCAGAAGTCAAAGTTTTCAACATCTTTTTCATTTCATCCATTTTAATATCGGATGTTGAATTAGAAGATGAAGGCAGCTCTTCTTTTTTCTTTTTTCTTTCTCTGTCAATTCTGGATTT
This sequence comes from Picea sitchensis, assembly GCA_010110895.2. Classification (NCBI taxonomy): domain Eukaryota; kingdom Viridiplantae; phylum Streptophyta; class Pinopsida; order Pinales; family Pinaceae; genus Picea; species Picea sitchensis. The sequence goes on from SNQJ01S0046040.1 coordinate 22,518, forward strand.
CAATTTGTTTGCTGCTAATATGTTTGATTCTACCTCAATAGCTGCATCTTGCATTAGGCTGAGGGTAGTAGCTCTCCTTTCCCTAAGAAATAAGGAAAATTTGGCATCGAATGCATTGGCAAATGTGATTTTGGCTGATGCCTCTTAAGGTTTTATCTCTTCTGGAATTTTACCGTACATCAGGTTGAACCTTTTGGTAAAATCAGGAATTGATTCTCCTTGTTTCCTTCTTAAAGAACCAAATTCAGTAAGGTAATAATGAAAATCTTTTTTATCTGCCCATCGATTTAGAAAAGCCTCATCTAAAGCTATAATATCAGCTATTGAGTTAGCAGGCAAACTTTTGAACCACTTTCTTGCTTCCCCATCTAAACTTTGTATGAATAATCTCATCCATACATCAACATGCTCTACATTAAAATTGTCTGCAAAACTATAAAATGAATTCAAATGTTCTTCAACAGTAACTGATCCTTCTCCATTAAATCTGGGAAAATATCGCATATAATCGTTTGGTGGAAAAGCATACATGACTTGAGGAAGTACCAAAGGGGCATACCTGGCTGCAACTATTTGGTCCATTCTGTCTGCGGCCATATTAGCTGTGTTTGGATTTTGGGGAATAAACAAGATTGATGATGATGTGGGTGAAACAATCCCTTGTGTTTTACAATTTATTTGTATTGTCCCTGAGCCTTGTCTTTCAATAGATGTAGATTTCTGTTCTAGACTTTGATCAACTAATGGACTGAGAAACAAAGGATTATCAAAATAATAATAATGTGTTCTGAAATCTTCAAGTGAGGAAGATTCACAAGATGATGCAGAAGTCTCTGTTTCACTCTTAATACTTGTGCTGGGAACTCTCAAATATCTAGTTTCAGACAACAAGTATGGAAATTCCTGTTTAATAAGCTCAATAAGAAACTTCCTTTGTTCTGAACTTAATTCTGAAACATTTGTTGGGAATGAAACTATATCAGACTTAACAACAAGATTATTTTCACTTTCAGGTTTCAAATCTTCATCTGCCTGGGTTTTAATGATTTCAGAAGATTCTTCCTGAGAAATTTCTAAAGATAATTTCCCTTTTGAATGTGAAGACTGACTAGGAAGAACTTTAGGCTTTCTTAGTATTTTTTCAGGGTCTGGCACTGCTACTACAGGCTCGGGATATGGATTTCTCCTTGTTACTGGTCTCTTATTTGATGGTGGAGGATTTTTTGGAATTTTAGGTCCTTTCCCTTCTTTCTTAGGAGCCGGAATTACTACAGAGGAGTCGCCAGGTGAATAATCACAGTCTTTAGAAAATGTCCAAAATCTTGTTCACCATCAAGATCTGAATCTAAACTTGTCGTTTCCCCAAGGAAATTATCTTCGTTTCTTCGCTCCCCAACAACGGCGCCAAAAATGTTAGTCCCTAAAGTTGCACTCGACTGGTAAGGGAAAGCTAGGGCATCATTGATGTTATTGCAAAGTATTTTTGAGGGTTTTATGATTTGGTTTTGGTTTAATGGTTGAAAACTGGGTCAAGCTTACAACATGGCATGAAAATCAAGATTAAAACATTGCATATCCCACTGGCTGAATAATAGGTAGATACATAGATGGAGTAAACCAATTCAAGAAAAGAAAGTGAAATCTTCAATTTGTCAATTTCACAAAGTTTGGTTTCAATATATCATAAAGAAACAGGGGTATCAGCTTGAAATCATTACTTGAAAATTATCTCTACAGCAAAATCTTCACTGTATAAATTAACATTCAAGAACCAAAAGCATTGCAATTTGAATAATAAATTCAAGCATTAAAATGAAATAACGTAGTAGAAAAGAGAAGGTCTAACCATCCATATGCCTTTGTTATTAAGTGTCAGTTGAACATACATGCCTTTACAATAATCTCCAAAAAGAATCTCTATAGATCTCCAAATTTTCGACCGCCATAAGGTATGTCTTCTGTCTATTTAAAACAACTATGAAACTACCATATTCTATTATCTAGGATAGCTTTAAATGACTAGAATCCAAGAGTATCCAGATCCTAAATTATGTCACTCAAAAATGAGATACTATTTCCAAAATAGTCCACAGCTCAACAACTTAATATAACAAACATTGCCAGCAATACTCTACAAAATATAGATTTTGTTTGACTCTGTAAAGAGGATCGATATATTATCATCTCCCTGATCAAAACGAGTATTATTCGCCATATCTCCTGGAGCACCTTTAAACAAGATTGTAACCAATCTTGATGTTACCTTTAAGATAAAATCGCAGCAGAGGCTTTGGCATTTTTCTGCTTGAGCTTTGTGGTTAACACAACATTGTGCCAGTAAAGTCTAAAATTGATTTCCCTGAGTTCCTTAAGCAGCGCCCTTTGCTCCTTCTTCTTCTTTTTAAGAATTTGAATTCTTTCCTACTGGCGAGCATTCCACTGTTCTACCTACATATTTTCCTTCTTTAACTGTTTTATGGTTTTCTGAAATTCTTTAATCTTTTCCTTATCAGTTCTTATCTCGACCCTGAATCCTGAACAATCTTCAGAGGGTGCAGTTTCATTCATATTTAAAGTAACACTGGGTTCTTTGCTTTAACCTGATATTTTGAAATCAATTCTGAGTTATGTTCTTCTTCAGAACTTGATGAATCCATAGCTCCAGGTACATCTGGTAAGTAATCTGAATCTTCCATGTAATCCTATGTTTGTTCATGAAATTCACTAATGCCTTTAGCCATCTCTTTAGCCTTGGCTAATCTAGTTGAGGCTCTTGTTACAGGGCCTGCAGGTGGTGTAAGTTTTCCTTTTCCTTTGCTGATAGATTTCTTGGGAAAAGGAGTCCTCTTTGCTTTTTTCCTGGTGCTTGTTTCAACCTCCTCAAAATCATCATCTATGATTATGGTGTTTTCTTCTTTAATGGTAGGATTGAACATTGCTTTTGAGTTCAGATGATACTTATTAGTATCTCTGGTTGAATTTCTCCGAGGTTTTTGTGATACACATGCACCCTTTTTCCTTTTTCCTTTGACTACAACGTTCTTTTTATTGGTGGATGGCATTTCAGTCTTGACTATAGTTTGAGCAAATGGATCATTTTCTGACTCTGTCTCTTCTTTGACATCTTCCTCAGGAAGCACCTCATGTTCGTGCTCCCATATAGGTCTTTTACTCCTACTCTTTTTAGTTACCTTGCTATCAGAAGATTCATCTTTTACAAGGTTTTCATCAGCAACATCTCGACCCTATTTAACAGTTTTCCTCCCTCTGCCCTTTTTTGACTTATTTGATTGAACAACAGGTTTTAAGGATTCTGTGAGCCAATTCCAGGGCTTTTGTAGTTCATTTAGGGCAGACATGACTAGGGTTTTAATCAATACTTGATGGAACAAACTGCCCTTGGCATTAGTGGAAATAGATTGTACCTTCTTGGACATTTTTTTCAAACTTTTAAGCAGGAAATAAGGAAGGTTTAAAGGATAGTCACCATTTAGATGCATCAATATTATGATATGATAGATATAGATCAAATAAAACCTCCCTTCATAGGTGATGTATCTGTGAATCACCACCAGGGCAGTGTGCCATTCGGGTCAGACCCAGCTGCGAGGAATTCCCCTTCTCCAATCTAGATTCTGCTTCTTTGGAAGGAGGAATTGATTCACAAACTCAGTGACCACATGTTCCTTCTTCCACCATATTTCCCCTCCAACCACGAGCCTGCAAGCCTTGGCTATAGTCTACTCTGTCACCAGCATCAACATTTTGCCGATTTCAACTTCATGACCATCGAAATTCAAAGCAAATTCCATGGAAACCCGTTCATCATATCCTTGAAATATAGTGAGGAACTCAAACCACCCGGTGTCTCTGAATCTTTGAGCCATTTGAGGGTAGGCTTCAAGGAGTTCGACACCTTCTGGTTCGATTCTGGCCACGTGTTCGCTACGCTTTGGTGCCATTTCAACTCAAATCTGCAACTAAAGCCCTCGGGTTCTGAATTTCCTTCTTGAAATTGTTGATATGCCTGATGCTTTGAATGGATGCATGTATTTCTTCCTGCAGGGTTGAACTTAAAACAACTCGAACTGATCACATAATAATCATTAAATAACAAGGGATCTTGAAATGAACCCTGCACGTGTGTATAGCGATTATGTTCTGAACATGTTGGATTTAGAGATGATTACCAAATTCTCATGGGAACACACGAAATCTTAGCTCATGATCTCATTATCATAACTAAATCGGGATAGCAGGCGCACGATACGGCATGATTATTTGGCGCTACGGGAATAAGCTTATTCCCGTAGCGCGTTTTGACAATTTGAAATTTGAAATTCCAACGGCATAAAGGAGACAATTCTAGTTTAAACAATGTTTTTCATAACCAAAACTCAAATAAATCATCAAAAATTTTAATGCAAGCCATGAAATATAAAAAATCTTAAAAAATGAAAACAACTGAGAATGGAAAATGAGGGATGGGTAAGGAGGGTTTTAGGACAAGGGTTTCTTACTTAAACCAAGACAAAAGTAGAGACTAACAGGTCCTACACTAAATTCGCACTCCTCGAGTGTTGTCATCAATGGTCACGACTTAATCAATCATCAATATCTACGGTATGTGTGTTCCAACATGATCTCTCATTAACTCCTTTCTCAATGTGCATGTAGATCCTATGTCGACATGTAGCCAAGCTATCTGACGGTCCTGGTAAAATTGCATGACCTCCTGATAATTAGTGCCCTTACAACTTCACATTGTGATTTCTCTCTCCTCCATTGATCTATATTCTCAATGGACGGTTTGATCTCCACTTCCCACAACTCTGATGAATCTTGGTCACCTCCAAGTCTTGATGATCGACGACTTTGGCTTAGTAATTAATTGTGATGGATGGATGAGATTGTCCTTTGCTTCATAATCTATCGAATCTGGAAACTTAGACTTATCTTGGACGTATCGAAGCTGGACGTATCCTCCTATATCCTCGAATCTCCTAGAGTTTTGAATTTTCAAACTTCCTCGCCACGTACTCCGTCCTTCAGAGCTTCGACATTTAAACCACCTTCCTATATCCTCGAGTTTTTCTTGAAGCCAAGGATTCAAAAATTCCCAAAACTCCTCTCCATGTACTCTGGCCTTCAAGATGGTTTCGCAACTCAAACCTTACATCTCCCGAAACAAGACTTTGCCAAAGTACTTACGTTGTCCTCCCACTAGTTGATCTAATGGTTGAGAAAATATCCCAACAGATCCTCTATATATGGTACACATAGCTCTTGAATTCCTACCCTTGATCTGATGGTTAATAGTATCTCTTACTCTATCCTTCCACTATGCTCAATCTAATGGTTGAGAGAGATCCTGAAGGATCCCTAGATCAACGGCTAGTGTTGGTTTGCAATTTCAAAATTTGGGGATTATGGCCATTCCAACTCTTTCATGCCCAGAGTGGGTCAATGTTGAATGACCGTAACTTGCATCTAATGGTCAGGAGGGGTCCCAAAGGATCCTTAGATTGAAGGCCCACATTACTTCACAACTTCGTCATTCAAGGAATCCAATCGTTTAACACATTTTTATGCCCAGAGTGGGTCAACGCCAAATTTGACCATAATGTATATCCAACAGTCAACAAGGATTATGAAGATACTTAGATTTATGGCCCTCGTTACTTCACAACTAAAAAGTTGGTCACAGGTTAACGATGAATAGGATCCCATGAAAATGGATAGGAAACCACCATTTGTCAGTCAAACTCTCTAGTAATCGTGTCAGCAGGTTGCCTTCACCTATATTAGAGTGTTGTGAAGTTCTAACATCTCATAGCTCTGGACCTCCAAAGTCCCGAAGCTCAGAAGGCTTAGCTCCCTTTGAGCGTAGTGTAGGGTTCCAAGACCCTGGTCATATGGAAATTTGACAAGCCCCAGATGGATACACTCTTAAATATTATCCAAGATTTGGTTAAGTATGTGGACTCAAGCCTGAGGTCACTTGGACAATAAAAATGGTTTGGCTCCCTTTCACAACCCCCGATTTAATCTTGGTCATTGATCCCATCAACCTTTCAAATGGTCGAATCCTTAGGAATTTTTAAATTTATCATGATGAATATCGGTCATCAATCATGAGATCAAACACAATCTTAGCCATCGATTCTCCTACCTTCCTATAACTCCACAAGCAGCCATTAAGACTCAAATTTCACTCACATAATTGAGGATTTCTTTCTAAAATATATGTTTTCCCCAAATCGGTCACAGACAAAATCTACAACAACAAATTTCATGAATTCGTAGCCATCTTGGACCATACAAGCCCGGTGTTTGAAGCAGAATCTCTAATACCATAATGTAACATCTCTCAGCCCATCTGAGTGACATTACAGTACAAAATACTCTTAAAAACGAAATTTCTACTAACTAAATTAATTCATTTATAGTTAGTTGATTTATTGTAGCTTACAACTACAATTTGAAACACATTTTCTACTGTTTATAACCACAAAATACAAACATCTACAATATGCTAATAATCAACATAAACTACAGCTAAAAAACTCTTTACAACAACATATAAATCACTTCCAATACACAGAGTTCATGCAGGGAAATTAAACACATCATTTAACACAACAACAAGATAAAACACTTATATTTTCACAACATTCATGCAACCAAATGCTTGGGATGGATGTTCCACCCAACCATATACTGATTGTTCCAAATATCAACATCCAGTCACCCCCGAATTGATGCTATCAATCCACAAAATAGGGTGGCCTCTCATAGTCCACTCACAACTCATAAAACTCTCAACCCAACTGATATTTTCCTACAACTACCCTGATTTTCCACCAGCTCTCTTCCTCTTGACCTATCCAACCCAAGGAATGTACCCCTTCACTGATATCAGTCCCTCAAGCATCCCATTCATTTATCAGGGTCTCTCTGGCACAGACAACTAGGAATTTCTCAGTTGGGAACTCAAGGGAAAATGGTTGCAAGAAAAACTATCAGCAAACCAACAACAACCACTTGTTGCTTCAGTGAAACTCACCCAAGAGTTTACTCTTCAGGCCTGACAACCTAGCTCTTCATTTTTCCAGCTCCAATTCGCTCCAATTACGCTCCATCATGCTCTATAATTCTCCCTCCATGGTTGCATCAACTTCAAGCTTTGTTTCTTGTTCTTTGATTGTTTCTCATGCACAAAATTTACTCTTCCCCCACTGTTGTCTCAACCCATACGAATCTCCTCTCTTTGGCTTGCCTTTATTGACTCACACTTTTCTCCGAGTTTATTGCAATCAACCCCCATGTGCCCAATAACTTTGGGATGTGACCACTCACACCCACCCTCTTGCATGTATTCAATGATTGGATTTCGAAACACTCAATCATAAATGGGAAGGTTCATATACAAATAGCAAGTTTAGTAAAATGGTTTAAATTAATATACCTAGATATTTTCCCCCTTGGACCCTTCTTGGCCATTATCCTAGACACTCCCCTCTCTTGTGGATTAATTCAACCCCCATCTATTTTCCATGTCCCCTTAGTAGCTGGCATCACATTTTTTTATTACTAAAACAATGAAATTCAATTTGCATATTACATCGCTTTGGCTATAGCCACAAATTATATCTACACAAACATTACTTAAACTGGGGACTATAATGTGGATGTTACAATTCCTTAGCTCAACCACCAATTTCTATGGTTCTTTCTCTCTTTGAGATTCTTCAACCCTGGAAGTTCCTTCAATTTCCTTGAAGATCACATCTCAACTATACATTGTTTTACTCAACATCGTATCCCACAACTTATATCATTTTCATTCATTCCTTATATTGAATGAATATACATGTTGGTTTTGGAGCCTGATTATCTTCCTGATTCAGAGGTCTTTGTTTTCAGCCGTGTTTATACTCCATGAATACTTTACACCCCAGAAGAATGTACATTCTTCCATGTGGGGGAGTGCAGAGTGGGGTACACCCTTGTAAATGTATATTGTAATTTCATTGTAAATCTAGACCGTTCATTATAAGGTCACAGATCTGACAGTAGAAGTTATGTTAGGGTTTTTTTTGCTAGAAGGCAACCCTCTTTTATGAGGGAAATGTATTGCGGCTATGTATCATTGTGAATATTTTATTCTAAGAGAGGAGACTATGAGAGAAAGAAGAGGAAGTTACAGTGGGTGTGTTGTAGGTTGTATCCCTTCATTTGCTCGATAATAATAAAGGAAGGACCTGGCAATTTCTCTGGTGGACGTATCCCACACTGGGTGAACCATGTATATATGTGTCTTTATTGTATTGTGTATCTTCTATGTTTTATTTCTGCATTTGTTTTATTTTATTGCTTTGCGATCCTCTTTTTCTAACAATACACTTAATTACCTTATTGTCTATCATATTCCCTCTTTTCCTTGAGAACATGCACAATTTCATCATAGCTAAAAACTATGAGATGTGAGAGATAAGGTTTCTTACCAAACCATACCTCATGTGGACTCATGTCGACTATCCCTAATGTAGGAGACCTATTTACCAAATATTTTGCAGTGTCTGCTACCTATGCCCATAACTCTTGTGCAATCCCCATACCACTAAGCATTATCCTTGCCTTTTCCATCAACGTCCTCTTCATTATTTCAGCAACTCCATTATGTTCAGGTGTATATGTTGTGGTGTTTTGGATTGTTATGCAACATTACTTTTAGAACTGTTGTAAATATTTAGCACATATCCCACCTCCATTGTCAATTATCAGCACCTTGATCCTTTTACCTATCTATTTTTCTGCAAGATATTAAAACTCTTTGAACTTACTGAAAACCTTATATTTCTTCCTTGAGAAATACAACAATGTCTTCTTGGAGAAATCATCTAGAAGGAAACATAATACAAAGATCATCCAAGGGAATGGATCGATACATTCCCAAACACATCAGTATGTATCAATTTTGTAATCCCTTTTTCCCTTGTAGCTCCAGACAGGAATCTCACACAAATTTGTTTTCCATATATGTAATATTCACAAAAAATGACTTCTAAATTACAATCAAGAAAACCTCTGACCATACCTTTGTTGTGCATAGATTGAAGTCATTTTTCTCCAATATGTTCCACCTTTTGGTGCCATCACATGGTTGGGTTGACTCGACAAGAAATAGTCAAGTTGGTCATAGTTAAGTCAGGCCAAGTCGAGTAGATTTGAGCCACAATTGAGTCAACCTCGGGAACAACAATTTTGTTTCATCTAGTCAAGTCAAAATTTTCTAAAAACTTGTGCAGGGTTCCAATATGAAGTCCTCTCCTTAATACCATTGTTCCCTTGACCATTTTTCGCCTATCCTTCTGAAATAGAGTGTGCACACCTACATCACTCATTTTACTAATAGATATTAGATTTCTTGTCAAACATGGAATATCTAGCACACTTGGAAGGGTTCTACTCCTCCCATCATGTAGCATCAGTCGGACCCTTCCTTTTCCAACAATTTTAGTTGTCGATTTGTCCCCCAAGAATACATCTCCTCCTTCATATTTCTCATATTCACAGAACCATGATTCTTTTTGAGGTGTCATATGGAAAGATGCACCTGAACTGATCAACCAAACATCATGCTCCGACTATGTACTGGTTAATGCCAAATACATTTCTCCTCCTTTGTCTAAAGAGGTCTTTCCTTTAGTAGATAGTTTCTCATCATCTTATGGACTTTTCTGAGTCAATTTTGACTTGCAATTCCTTTTATAATGCCAAGCTTTATTTCATTTGCAGCATCTTCTCTTCTACTGACCCGAGGATTTATATCTACCCTTAGAATTTCTACCATAGAATGTTTTTTTTTCTCTGTTGACTGGTCGACCTCTCACTGTAAAGGATTCCTTGGTCAATCCTTCCATGTTCTTCCACCTCATTTCTTTTGAAATCTTGTGGCATTGTTATCATTATCCTTGCAAGTCATTCCAGTGTGCAAGGTAATGTATGCATCGGTGCTTTTACTAAATAAAATACACAACCAGGATTCAAAATATATATAATATGCACTAGCGTGTAATATATATTTATAAAGTCGTGATGCATATCAAAATTTTATACACTAGTTACTATTATCGATGGAAGTGCCTTAGTGATTTCAATATCTAAAATACACATTGAGGGTTCAAAAATATATAATATGCATGGGTGCATAGTATATATATTTTGAATCCTTTGTGGGTATCAAATAGTAGTACCAATGCATATTATATATATTTGGTGCACTTGTGTGCATTATCAATATAAGAACACCAAAACAAAAACTCCTATCTAACCTCGAGCCGCCCAAAAATTTTAGTTATAGTGAAAATCCATTAAGACCTCCACTACCTATGGCAGAAATTTTAGAAAAGGTTTTTTTTTTTTTTCCCAAACTTGTAACAGTAAAAACCTATAAAAAAACCTATGCTAGAAGGTGTTTTCCTTGAATTGATAATATATTATTCTTCCTAATTAAAATCATGAGTCCATTGTGACCCAATCATCCATGTGGCATCACCAATGGATCAGCATACATAACATTGCACCATATCAGCTCTTGATTTCTTGGCATTAACAAAAGAATCTCTAAGTTGACTTGGTCAGCATGAGTGCAACCTCCAATGATCAAAGTTAACTAAGTCCACTCCACTACCACTTAACCTTTTGAGTTTCTAGAAATCCAAAGAATTTTTAAATTTCTCTAGCCAACATTCTAACCATCACATTAATGGAAAATTTTGTTTGTTCACTTGTATAAATAGGTAAACTTTCCATATGTAAATCATCCATCTATGAATGAATTATAGTTACATAGATTTATTTTGATCTAATCATGAGATTGAAATTTTCCGCAATTGTTTTCACAGTTAGTCATAACGATCCACTACATTGCTTTGATTGTTTTGACTCTTGTAGCTCAATGTTGTACTAGAAATAGATGTAAATCTAAATCAATCCCTATGTTGATCTACATTTTTCTTTGTTGGTAATCTATTAATTATATTATATTATGAACAAATGTGCGTTAATGAACCAGACACTGAAAGTCTTGTGATGTTTTTTAAAACAAAATAACATAATCCATGAAGCATCGGTCTGCCCATAGGAAACCCAGATTGGCATAATACTAACCAACATGAAATGTTCAAAAAACAGGCGATTTTCTAATTTTCCATATAACAACTACACTAGCAAAAAGTAGCAAAAGAAAATACTAGTCTAAAAGAAACCTTAGACATTTCCATCTAATATAGGGAGATGAAATCAGCCTGAGAAAGAGTCTGGCATTATGACTTGAGACTATGATTTTGCATAGAGCACCAATCAGAATTGATGCAAGTGTTGAGGAAAGTAACCCCAACATTGGCCAATAATTCAACAACTTTGTTGTCATCACGACAAACATGAGAGGGAACGATGGTTGAAGTGACTCGAAGGGATGCATGTAGATATTTCAGGTTGTCCTCCAAGAACGTGTTGAGAGACCTTCCAAGGAGGGGAACCATTCTAAAGGTGAGTGATCATGTTGATGATGAGATGAGAGTCACCTTCCACAATAATTTTGGTATAGTTTTTTTATTTAGCTATTCTCAATCCATAGATGAGGGCACATATTTCAGCAGCATTGTTGGAATTGGTTCCCAAGTTACTTTCATAAATGTGGATAATTTTCCCATTGGAATCTCGAAAGACTCCTCTAAAACTAGTTTTCCCAAGATTTTCGTTAGAGACACCATCAAAGTTGAGCTTGACAAAGTTATGAGGAGGAGGTGACCAAACACACAGGGAGGAATCCTTTGGGGAAACAAGATTGTTGACTTTTAGGGAAGCATCTAGATTGAAATCCCAATTAGAAAGAATGATTTGTTCACAACTAGAGCATTTAAAATCCTCTTCTATCCAAACAGAGGTTTGAATAGTTTCCATAATACAATTTATAATTCTTATTCAGGTCGTAGAGATCGGATTTTCCTCATTCTTAAAAATTCACCTATTTCTCTTCTTCTATGTTTCCTAGAGGAAGAAGCCTTGGAAAAGCTTCCAAATTCTAATCGGAATGGGATTAAGTAATCCTTGAGAGCACCATGTGGTGAGGGTAAGCTTGACATTGTCCCTATGTTTTTATGTTTGGTGAAAGAGGGTATCCCCTTGATCCCAAAGGGTCGAGATGTACATACAGGAGTTTAGAAGGTTCTCAATAGTTTCTTCAACCTGTTTACACATGATACAAAGTCCTAGTCCCTTGAAACCTTTGTGAATTAGTTGATCCCAAGTTAAAAAATTTCCATGAACTTTTCACTAGAGAAATATGAACACTTTTGGCCACATATTGGATCGCCATATTGTATCCCAAATATTGTCTTATGGGAGAAGAGTGTGTCCAATAACCAAGGCATATGCCTCTTTGAGGTTAAATTTAAATTTTCCACCTAGATTGTGACCCCATCTGAGATTCTCTGGTTTATTTGAATATTTTATTCAACATTGAAGAATATAGATTTGCAAGGATGAGAAGCAGAGTCTTCCTTGAAGGGGTAAATGATCAGGATTTAAATCCTAATGCCTCCAATATGAATCGGCAGAATTTGGGACCCAATATTGATGGACATAGCTTCTATGAATCATCTTGAGAATGTATTTAAGGTCGAGGTATGTTGTACATTCCTAGACTCTAGGAGGTTTTTTCCATGAGTCTTTCGAGAACAAAGCATACGTGCCATCCCGAATTTTCCAAAAGTTATGTCCTTTAATTATGTGTTTATTCTTCCAAGGTGTGTTCTATATGAGAGAGCCAGGTTGATATCCATCCATTCTAATAAGTTCATGCAATGGGATATCCCTGACATATTTGACTTTCCATAGGGAACTCCACAGCTCTCATTTTTCCTACAACCATATCCACTAGATTTTAGCCCCAAGGACCGCGATAAGAGTTCTCGAATCTTGAATTCCCAATCCACCTTTGAATTCGGGAAAGTAGAGGATGTCCCAGGAAACTAAGTCCCATTTTTATCTATTTTAATTCCTTTCCAAATATAATTCCATTGAATATACTTGATGTATTTTAGAATTATCTTGGGGGAATCTAGAGCATAGAAAGTGTAGAGAGGGATGGCTTGGAGAAAAAATTTAAGAAGAATGAGATCCCCAACAATGTTCAAATAGTGAAAGTTCCATCCTAAGAGTTTATTTTTAATCTTAGTGATTCTAGGAGAGGCACTCCTAGATATTTGCATGGAAGGGAGCCCCTCGAAAAGATGAGAATGCAAGAAACATGAAACTGGGCAGTCAAATGGGTGTTGAAGAAGAAAATTTGAGACTTGAGGAAGTTAATGGACATGTCAGAGACCTACATAAAGTTATCAAGAACATTTTTAAGGTTCTATATTCTCGAGTAGTGGGAATTCCCATGAGCATGGTATCATCCATAAATTGACTCTGGGATATGGGCAAGTTCGATTCATGCATATTGAGTCCTTGGAGGCTATGGGAATTGACTGCCTCTTTGAGACTTCTACCTAGACCCTCTGCCATCAAAATAAATATGAAATGGGAGAGTGGGTCACCTTGCTAAATGGCATGGGAGGGATTGAATGGAAGAAACGTAGATCCGCTAATTAGAATGGAAAAGAAGGTTGAAGATATTAGTGAGGATCCAATTTATCGAATGAGGATGGAAACCAAAGGTGAGAAGGATAGAGTGGATATATTGCCAACTGAGTTTGTCAAAATATTTTGACAAATCTAGATTTATCATCATTCCAGGATATTTGATTGATTTTAGAGAGTGAAACACTTCATGGGTCAGGGTGATGTTGTCCAATATTTGACGAACCTCCACATACCCAACTACTCTAGCCCAATGAGGAGAGGTGTTAGGGGTTTTGAGCATGGGGAAATAACTTTGGTAATAATTTTATAGATGATGTTACAAAGAGAAATAGGTCATAAGTGTCTATGTTCCATATATTTATCTTCTTTGGGATCAAGGTGATAAAGGTGGCATTCAAAGCTAGAAGAACCCCAAATATTTTTTTTGATTCACTCACCAGGGAAAAGACATGCTCTCTAACAATGGATCAACAGTGGTGAAAAAAATCATTAATGAAGCCATTAGGACTAGGGGGGTGTCCATAACAATGGCTTCAACCTCAGAAATGGAGACGGGGTGAAGGAGGATGGAATTGTGGTCATCGAAGACAAGTTAATGGATATGCTTGGTAATGGACTAAATGGCTATTGATTGAACGCATTGAGGCTCAAAAAGAAGAGATTTTAAAAACAAAAGAGACAATTTCCTACTCAATACGTTGATGAAAAGAGAGAATATTACCTTGAGAGCATTTAAGCTGAGTGATGTGGTTGGAGTGGCACCTTTGGATCATGGATCGATGGAACAATTGGAATTACGCTCCCCTTCCTATAGCCATTGAATTATGGATTTCTGGTACCATAGAATCTCTTCCTGGTTATACCGCTCCTCAATATGGGAGGAGATCCCATTTTCATGTTGGACTGAGTAATCGTTCCTTCCCAAGGTTATGATTTGTTGTTAAATGTCAGCCATACCCAACACCAAGGTTTTCTGAGACTGAAAAATGTTTCCAAAAATAGATTTGTTCTAGGAGTGGAGATGTTGTTTGATATTTTTGAGCCTTTTCTATAAGTGATATGTGAGTGTACCCTTATAATTTGTTTCTTCTTGCCACCATTTTGATATGTACTCTTGAAAATCTAGATGTGAAATCCATAATTTTTCAAATCGAAAGTGATTCTTAGTGGGGAAGCCCATATTTTCCAAGGAGAGGCAAATGGGACAATGACCAAAGCTCGCAAAAGGAAGGATGGAAACCATTATAACCTAGCTTGAGAGCATAAGAGACCTTGAAACTAGGAAGTGATCTAGCTGACAAATTATCTGATGGGATCCTCCTCTGTGATTATTGCATATGTGGAATCCAGTAGAGGTATCCATGTCTATTATATTTTGATCTTGAATGAAGGAGATGAAGGAGTCGTTTTTCAGGCTCAAGCCTTCGAATCCCACCTCGATTTTCTCCCAAAGAGGATATTAAGTTAAGTCACCCCCAAAAACTCAATGATTATATTCAGTAACCCTCACCACTTTCCGCAGGTTATTAGAAAGGTATATTTTTCCTCTAGAGTTTGAGGTCCATAGAGATTGGTACGAAAACCAGTGTCAAATGAGCTAATGAATCAAAACCAATTTGAGAGGCTCCTATCAGTGGCAAAGAAATTTGTTAAAATGATTTTTTCATGGTTTCAAAGTATGGCAAGGCCACCCACTAATATTCAAGCATCAAGGGTGATATAATGGTCATGTTTCCATACTTTATCATGAATGGTTGATGAATTGTCACCACTTCTCTTTGTTTTCTGTAATATTGAGATGTTTGGAGATTCAGTGTATACCTTGTTTCATAACATCCTTTACTTTATTTGACCATGGATAAATCTAATGTTCTGAGAGATGATCTTCATTAGATGGATTGATATGGGCAAGTTTGATAGGATTTCGTGATTAGTGCATTCTGACTGTAATTAACCAATATGTCCCCAATTTTCTAAAGTAGTTTTTGGTTGTATTTGCAGCCTCGTCGCTTGTCATCCATGGGGTTTTTATTTTGTGATTTTATATTATTGGTAAAAACCCCCAGCACCTGACCAGAGCATGTGGTGTGATTACTAGAAGAGGGATTTTTTTTACTGCAAGTGAGGGCATGGTGCACACATCGTTCTGATCAGCTAGAATGGATTTAATTTCCTATTTTTGGAATGCTTATATAATATGTTGTAGATCAATGCCTTCCATATCCATATCTTCCATTTATGCACCAATACCATCCTCGACATCTTCATTATAAATCGTGAATGGAGCTTTTGGATTCAAAGGAATTTATCGGACCTAAAGAGGTATCTGAGATTTGGCGGGGTTGGAGATGACGAAAGGGAGTTGTGGATATTGAGACGGCTGAGGGGCCCCTTGGGGATAGAGAAGATACTTCAACTAGATCCTTTGGCTAGTCACCCAAAATTTCAAAGTTATTTTTGGAAGCATTATACTTAATCGGATCCATGTATGGTTGTTTCCTATTGGATCGACATCAATTTTCAACCCCCAGAAATCCCTCCTCTTGTTTAAGGGTGTCATAGTTGGAAGGCTTAGGAGGGTTATTCAATGGATAGTCATGAAAGAGATGTTCTTGCCCATGATATCGATGACATCGAAAGGGGATAAACTCATAGTCTATATTTTGGATCCATATCGATTCTTGATAGTTGAGGAAGATTGAGGCATATTGAAAATTACCTTACCGTAATGTCTCTTTTAATTTTAAATAATTTTGATCTGAATTTGTTGTTGCAACATTTTTTTCTTTTAGATCTTTCCTATACATGCTAATGGCTGCAATATGCACTTCATGAGCTCTCATGTTGAGTGCATCGGCCACTTGATTTTCCTTTCCCTTTATGTTCTTAATTTTGAAGTCATATTCACTCAGAAATTCCAGTCATCTAGTTTTCCTAGCATTTAGTGTTGGTTGTCCAAACAAATGCTTCATCCCACAGTGGTCTATCATTAGATCGAATTTCTTACCCATAAGGTAATGCTTCCACATTTGCAATGCATGTACAATCGTTTCTAACTCCAAGTCATGCGTAGCATAATTCCTTTCATGATCTTTTAATTTTCTAGACTCATAGCAGACCACATGATCCCTTTGACTAAGAAATCCACCGAGTCCTTCCTTGCATGAACTGGTGAACACAACAAAATATTTGTTTGGATCTGAAATATTCAATATGGGTGCACTTCGCAATATTCCTTTCAGTTGTTGAAAACTCTCTTCACACTTAGAAGTCCATTCAAATTTCACTCCCTTATTTTTCAAAGAAGTGATTAGACTTGCATTCTTTGAAAATCCTTTTATGAATCTTTATTAATAACCATCCAAATACCCATGAATGATTTGAACTCTATCACTTTCTTTGGTGTTGGCCATCCTCTAATGTCCTCTATCTTCTTAGGATCAACTTCTATCCCTATTGTTGATATTATATGCCCCAAGTAGTGATTCTTCTTTTGGTAAAATATGCACTTACTTAGCTTGGAATACAACCTATGTTCTCTTAAAACTTGCAACACCATTCTTAATTTTTTCTCATGTTCCTCTTTTGATTTAGAATAGCTGAGTATATCATCTAGGAACACAATCACAAACTTGTCCAGATATTCCCTGAACACTCCATTCATCAGACACATAAAAATTGTCGAGGCATTTGATAGTCCAAATGGCACTACTGTGAATTCATAATGCCCATATATTGTTCTGAATGTTGTCTTGATGATGTCTTCTTCCTTTATCCTTACTTGATGATAGTCTGATCTCAAGTCAATCTTGGAAAATATTCTTGCACCTTTCAGTTGATCAAACAAATCATCAATTATGGGAGAAGGATACTTATACTTTATTGTAACCTTATTAAGTTTCCTGAAATCAATACACGGCCTTAAGGTTCCATCCTTCTTCTTCAAAAAAAGAATCGGGGCTCCCCAATGTGACATAATTGGGCATATATACCCTTTCTTCAATATTTCTTCAAGTTGCATATGTAACTCCTTCAATTCTTGTGTACCCATTCTGTAAGGTGTCTTAGACATTTGGGCAGCTCCTGGTACCAAATAAATAGAGAAATCAATGTCTCTCTTTGGTGACAATCCTGCAATTTCTCTAAAAACATTCAAAATCCCTCAAGATCGGATGGTATTCAATGCTTTCCACTTTATCTTTGTTTGCCTCCTCCATATGGGTTGCAAACATTTGATATCCCTTCTTGAAGCTCTTCTTCAACTACATATCTTAAATCTCTCTAACAGCTACAGCTCTTGGAATACCTTGAATCTTGCCTTGCTACCCTAACCCCTTATGGTTTCTTCCAAGGTCTTGGGGTTATCATATTGAATCTTGTCACTATAGGAGGGTAACCCACTCAGAAACCTTTGTATTTTGATTTTCTCATCCTTGATGAAGTCAACATACTGCAACAATTCAGAGAACCACTTCTCATATTCCTCCATTGTCATGGTTCCCAACTTGATTCAAAGAACTCTTTCATCTTTCTCTCATAGTAATGCTCAGACAAATATTTCTTTTGAAAATATCCTTTGAACTGACTCCATGAGATCCTTTTCTCATCGAGGTTCTTTTCTTTCTTAAGTTGATCCCACCGCGTGGTTGAATTTACTTGCAAGTGGTAGGTGGAAATTCTAGCTTCTACCCGGGATGGGTAATCATGCAGCTGGAAATATTTCTTCATTTGCAATAGTCAGGCCTCTGTCTCTTCTCCTTTCCTGTGCTCACAATTTAAATTAGGTGACTTGATTTTTTTGAGTTCACCTTGCAATATGTCTTCCACATGCCTTCTTCTTTTCCTTTGAACGGGAGACACACTTGGGTTTCTCCCTATCCCTAAGCTTGCATGAGTTCTTCTAGTGGAATTCCTTGGAGAATGATGGTGCCTTCTCATGTTTCTTGAATTCCTATCATTTCCATGATCATCCCTTTTGCTATGGGATCTAGATGTTGATACTTTTCTAGCACTAGTTACTTGCTTGGTGCCAGAATCCTTGTTGACTTGCTTATGCAACATATTTAAGCTCTGAAGTATCTCTTCTTGAGCCTTCATAATCCTTTGATTATCATATTTGTAGATATGCACTTCCCTATGCAGGTTTCTCATAGTGACAGGATCTTGCCTATATCTTCTTCCATTTGACTCTATCTCAGCATTACCCATGCTGGAATGCAAACCTATGAACTCTTCCTAATGGATATAAGATCCTTGAGCATCTTCCATAACTCCAGTCCTCATATAAGAACTAAAGTTTCTTTATGTACCTTTAATTCTGCAAGAAATGTGCAAGTAATAATTATTGTTTGAACATGTGTATTATAAAACATTTCATTAATTGGAATACATGTTTACTCATCAATTTATGAAGGACGCATTTCATCATTCACACTATGATTCCCTAGATGCATTCCTCTATGAAATATATTTCCAATGACTGAAATATAGCCCAAAATCGAGCTCCGGTTTGAAATGTATAGCCTTTCGAAGTTTTTCAAGGAATCTTTGGCCAATGGCCATATCCTTCATCATGTGGCATCCACGTAGCTTCACCTCTCTCATGCCATCTGACATGGCATGGTCATGACCTTGGTCGTCATCCCCTGACGATGATGTGGCTGCTAGTTGTAGGGAATATATATTGGTATTTGTGAACACTAGGCCTTCAGCCCTCTGTCATTCTTGTACAGGTCTAAAATATCTCCAAAGACACAAAGCCCTGAATTCTCCTCTCGCTCTAAAATATATAGTGCGGATCAATCCACACTTAGATCCAACGGTTGATATTTTTCTGTACCTAACACAAGGTTTAAACTTGGCAAGGTTCCCACACTAAAGTCACACTCCTTGGGTGTTTTCATCAACAGTCATGACTTAATCAATCATAAATATCTATGGTATGTGCATTCCAACATGACCGCTTGATAAGTACTCCTTTCTCATTGCGCACGTAGATCCTATGCCGACACATAACCAAGCTATCCGACGGTCCTGATCAAACTGCACAACCTCCTGATAATTAATTCCCTTACAACTTCACATTGTGCTTTCTCTCTCCTCTGTTGATCTATATCCTCAATGGATGGTTTGATCTCCACTTCCCACAACTCCGACAAATCCTGGTCACCTCCAAGTCTTAATGATCGACGGCTTTTTCTTAATAATTAGTTGTGTTGGATGCCTAAGGTTGTCCTTTGCTTCACAATCTATTTAAGATGGACACTTCGACGAGGAAAATTTCGATGCTTCGGTGCTTAATGCATCCTCCTATATCCTCGAATCTCCCAGAGTTTCAAAGTTCTGGAATTCCTCGCCACGTACTTCGGCCTTTGGAGCTTCGGCATTTAAACCACCTTCCTATATCCTCAAGTTTTTCCCAGATCCCCGGAGTCACAAAGTCCTAAAAATCCTTGCCATGTACTCTGTCATTGGAGATGGTTTCGCAACTCACGCCTTACATCTCCCGAAGCAAGATTTTGTCAAAGTACTTACGTTGTCCTCCCACTATTTGATCTAACAGTTGAGAAAATATCCCAACAGATCCTCAATATATGGTCCACATAGCTCCCAAATTCCTCCCCTCGATCTAAAAGTTAATAGTACCACTTACTCTATCCTTCCATTATGCTCGATCTAATGATTGAGAGAAATGTTGAAGGATCCCTAGATCAACGGCTCTCGTTGGTTCACGATTTCGGCGTTTGGGGATTCTGGCCAATATGACTCTTTCTTGCCCGGAGTGGGTCAATGTTGAATGACCATAACTCGCATCTGACAGTCAGGAAGGGTCCCAAGGATCCTTCGATCGATGGCCCACATTAATTTGCAACTTCATCATTCAAGGAATATGGTCGTTTAACACCTTTTTACGCCTGGAGTAGGTCAACGCCAAATTTGACCATAGTGTATATCCAACAGTCAAAAAGGATTTTGAATATACGTATATCTATGGCCCTCGTTACTTCGTGACTAAAAAGTTGGTCAAGGTTTAATGATAAAGAGGATCCCATGACAACGGATAGGAAATTGCCATTTCTCGGTCAAACTCTCAAGTAACCCTGTCAGTAGGTTTCCTTCGGCAGGATTAGAGTGTTGTGAAGTTATAACCTCCCGGAGCTTCAGACCTCCGAATTAATGAAGCTCGGAAGGATCAGCTCCCTTTGAGCGTAGTGTAGGGTTCCAAAACCCTGGTAATATGGAAATTTGACAAGCCCTAGAGGGATACACTCTTAAATCTTATCTGAGATTTGGTTAAGTCCATGGACTCGAGCTTGAGGTCACTTGGACAAGAAAAATGGTTTGGCTCCATTTCACAACCTCGGATTTAGTCTTGCTTGTTTATCCATCAACCTTTCAAATGGTCAAATCCTTAGGAATTTTTAAATTAATCATGATGAATCTCGACCGTCAATCATGAGATCAAACACGATCATAGTCATCGATTATCCTACCTTCCTATAGCTCCACAGGAGGCCATTAAGACTCGAATTTCACTCACGGAATTGGGGATTTATCTCTAACATCTTTGTTTTCCTCCCAAATCAGTCATAGACAAAATCTACAATGACAAATTTCATGAATTCACATCCATCTTGGCCCATACATGCCCAGTGTTTGAACCATAATCTTTGATACGATAATGTAACATCCCCCAACCCATTTGAGTGACATTAAAGTATGGAATACTCTTAAAAATGAAATTTCTACTAATTAAATTAATTCATTTACAGTCAGTTGATTTCCTATAGCTTACAGCTACAATTTGAAACATATTTTCTACTATCTATAACCACAAAATAGAAACATCTACAACATGCTAATAATCAACATAAACTATAGCTAAAAAATTATTTACAGCAACATATAAATCACTTCCAATACACAAAGTTCATGCAGGGAAATTAAACACATCATTTAACACAACAAAAAGATAAAACACTTATCTTTTCACAATATTCATGCAACCAGCTTATTGGGATGGATGTTCCACCCAACCATAGACTGACTGTTCCAAATATCAACAGCCAGTAACCCCTGAGTTGAGGCTAGCAATCCTAAAAAGAGGGTGGTCTCTCACAGTCCACTCATAGCTCATAAGACTCTCAATTCAACTAATATTTTCCTATAGCTACCTCGATTTTCCACCATCTCTCTTCCTCTTGACCTGTCCAACCCAAAAAATGTACCCCTTCATTGATATCAGTCCCTCGGGCATCCCATTTGTTTATCAGGGTCTCTCTGGCACACACAAATAGAAATATCTCATATGGGAACTCAAGAGAAAACTGTTGCAAGGAAAACTATTAGAAAACCAACAGAAACCACTTGTTTTTTCAGCGCAACTCACCCATGAGTTCACTCTTCAGGCTTGACAACCTAGATCTTCATTTTTCCAGCTCCAATTTTCTCCAATTACACTTCAGCATGCTCTAGAATTCACCCTCCATGGTTTCATCAACTTCAAGCTTTGTTTCTCTCTCTTTTCTTGCTTCTCATGCACAAAATTTACTCTTCCCCCACTGTTGTCTCAACCCATACGAATTTCCTCTCTTCGGCTTGACTTTATTGACTCACACTCTTCCCCAAGTTGATTTCACTCGACCCCCATGTGCCTAATAAATCTTGGATGTGACCCCTCACACCCACCCTCTTACATGTATTCAATGATTGGCTTTGCGAACACTCAATCAGAAATGGGAAGGTTCATATACAAATAACAAGTTTAGTAAAATGGTTTAAATTAAAATACCTGGATATTTTCCCCCTTGGACCCTTCCTTTCCATTATCCTAGACACTCCCCTCTCTTGTGGATTAATTCAACCCCCATCTGTTGTCCATGTCCCCTTAGCAGTTGGCATCACATTTTTTTATTATTAAAACATAGAAATACAATTCGCATATTACATCGCTTTGGTTGTAGCTACAAATTATATCTACACAAGCATTACTTAAACTGGGGATTATAATGTGGATGTTACAATTCCTTAGCTCAACCACCAATTTCTTTGGTTATTTCTCTCTTTGAGCTTCTTCAACCCTGGAAGTTCCTTCAACTTCCTTAGAATATCACATCTCGACTATACATTGTTTTCCTCAATATCGTATCCCACAGATTATATCATTTTCATTCATTCCCTATAGCAAATGAATATACACTTAACTGCCTTATTGTCTATCATGTTCCTCTTTTCCTTGAGAACATGCACAAATGCATTAAAGCTAAAAACTATGAGATGTGAGAGAGAAGGTTTCTTACCAAACCATACCTCATATGGAGTCATTTCGACTAGCCCTAATGTAGGAGACTTATTTACCGAATATTTTGCGGTGTCCACTGCCTCTACCTATAACTCTTGTGCAATCCCAATACCACTAAGCATTCTCCTTGCCTTTTCCATCAACGTCCTCTTCATTCTTTCAGCAACTCCATTATGTTGGGGTGTATATGTTGTGGTGTTTTGGAGTGTTATGCCACGTTACTTTTAGAACTTCTCTAAATATTTACCACATAGCTCACCTCCATTGTCAGTTACCAGCACCTTGATCCTTTTGCCTATCTAGTTTTCTGCAAGATATTAAAACTCTTTGAACTTACTGAAAACCTCATATTTCTTCCTTGAGAAATACAACGATGTATTCTTGGAGAAATCATCTATAAGGAAACATGATATAGAAATCCTCCAAGTGAAGGGATCGATACATGCCCAAACACATCAATATGTATCAATTCCATAATCCATTTTTCCCTTGTATCTCCATATGGGAGTCTCACACGATTTTTTTCCATATATGAAATATTCACAAAAAATGACTTATAAATTACAATCAAAAAAACCTTCGACCATACCTTTGTTGTGCATATTTTGATGTCCTTTTTCTCCAATATGTTCCACCTTTTGGTGCCATAACACGGTTGGGTCAATCATTGAGAAATAGTCAAGTTGTTCATAGTTAAGTTGGGCCAAGTAGAGTAGATTTGAGACACAATCGAGTCAACCTCAGGAATAACAATTTTGTTTCATCTAGTCAAGTCAACATTTTCTAACAACTTGTACAGGGTTCCAATCTGAAGTCCTCTCATTAATACCATTGTTCCCTTGACCATTTTGCATGTATCCTTCTGAAATAGAGTGTGCACACATGCATCACTCATTTTACTAATAGATATTAGATTTCTTGTGAAACACGGAATATTTAGCACACTTGGAAGGGTTCTACTCTTCCCATCATATAGCATCAGTCGGACCCTTCCTTGTCCAACAATTTTAGTTGTCGATTTATCTACCAAGAATATATATCCTCCTTCATATTTCTCATATTCACAGAACCATGATTCTTTGTGAGGTGTCATATGGAAAGATTCACTTGAACCAATCAACCAAACATCATTCTCTGACTATGTATTGATCAATGCCAGATACACATATCCTCCTTTGTCTAAAGAGGTATTTCCTTTAGTCGATAGTTTCTCGTCATCTCCTAGACATTTCTGAGTCTATTATGACTTGCAATTCCTTTTATAATGCCAAGCTTTATCGCATTTTCAGCATCTTCTCTTCTACTAGCCCGAGGATTTATATCTACCCTTAGAATTTCTACCATAGAATTTTTCATTTTATCTGTCGACTGGTCAAACTCTCATTGTCAAGGATTCCTTGGTCGATCCTTCCATGTTATTCCACCTCATTTCTTCTGAAATCTTGTGGTATTGTTATCATTATCCTTTCAAGTCATTCCAGTGTGCAAGGTAATGTATGCACCATTTCTTTTACTATATAAAATACACAACTATGATTCAAAATATATATAATATGCATTAGTGTGTAATATATATTTATAAAGTCGTGATGCATATCAAAATTTTATGCACTAGTTCCTATTATCGATGGAAGCGCCTTAGTGATTTTAATATTTAAAATACACATTGAGGATTCAAAAATATATAATATGCATGGATGCATATTATATATATTTTGAATCCTCTGTGGGTATCAAATAGTAGTACCAGTGGATATTATATATATTTGGCGCACTTGTGTGCATTATCAATGTAATAACACCAACAAAAAATTTCCTCTCTAACCTCCAGCCACCCAAAAATTTTAGTTATAGTGAAAATCCATTAAGACCTCCACTACCTGTGGCAAAAAATTTAGCAAAGGTTTTTTTTTTAATTTTGTCCAAACTTGTAACACTAAAAACCTACAAAAAAACCATGCTAGAAGGTGTTTTCCTTGAAGTGATAATAGATTATTGTTCCTAATCAAAATCATGAGTCCATTGTGACCCAATCATCCATGTGGCAGCACCAATGGATCAACATACATAGCATTGCACCATATCATCTCTTGATTTCTTGGCATTGATAAAATAATCTCTAAGTTGACTTGGTCGGCATGAGTGCAACCTCCAATGATCAAAGTTAACTAAGTCCGCTCCACTGCCACTTAACCTTGTTGAGTTTCTAGAAATCCAAAGAATTTTTAAATTTCTCTAGCCAACTTTCTAACCATCACATTAATGGACAATTCTATTTGTTCACTTGTATAAATAGGTAAACTTTCCATGTGTAAATCATCCATCTATGTATGCATTATATTTACATAGATTTGTTTTGATCTAATCATGATATAGAAATTTTTCGCAATTGTTTTCATAGTTAATCATAACGATCCATTACATTGCTTTGATTGTTTTGACTCTTCTAGCTCAATGTTGTACTAGAAATAGATGTAAATTTAAATCAATCCCTATGTTGATCTACATTTTTATTTGTTGGTAATATATTAATTCTATTATATTATGAACAAATATACGTTAAGGAACCAAATAATTAAAGTCTTGTGATGTTTTTTATGACAAAATAACATAATCCATGAAGCATCGGTCTGCCCATAGGAAACCCAGATTGGCATAAGACTGACCAACATGAAATGTTCAAAAAAAAGATGATTGTTTAATTGTCCATATAACAACTACACCAGAAAAAAGTAGCAAAAGAAAAGACTGGTCTAAAGGAAACCCTAGACATGTCCATCTAATATAGGGAAATGAAATCAACCTGAGAAAGAGTATGGCATTGTGACTTGAGAGTGTGATTTTGCATAGAGAACTAGTCATAATCGATATGATTTTTGGGGAAGCAACCCCAGCATTGGCCAAGAATTCAAAAACTTTGTTGTCATCACGACAAACATGAGAGGGAATGATGTTTGAAGTGACTCAAAGGGATGCATGTAGCGATCTGAGGTTTTCCTCCAAGCACCAATGCTAAGATACCTTCCAAGGAGGGGAACCATTCTAAATGTTAAAACAGAACCTAAATTTTTTACTTTATGAACAAAATTTCTGGTATTCTGGAACCTTTGCAATTTTTAACAAAAATCTATATAAAACAAAAAACTTTTCAGACCTAATGAATTTGTAATCCACCTGAGATTTATTTTTGGAAAATAATGATTGAAACTTAAATCAATGAATGCTCCAAATACTCTTCTGGATGATTTTCAGAATGAACCTAAATGATAGCAACTTAAAGAATTTTAAATTACATCGGGATATCGGAGTTCGCTATTTGGTAATAGCAAGTCTCAACGCATATTAAAGCACGAAGTCCCGACCACCGATCTTCCGAATCATTAATACATAATTAATCCATCTTTAATTTAACTATCGTTTTAAAACGAGTTTCGACTTTGAATTAACCATATCGGGAAATCGCGTTTCGCGGTTTTGGAAGAACTAGAAAA
>SNQJ01S0046041.1:0-43830 GCA_010110895.2 Picea sitchensis
TAAGTTCATGTATCTTCTTGTAAATGCTTATGTGTGATGATATGTTCTTTTAAATGGTTAAATATGTACTTTCAATAAATACACAGCAACATAACTTGCAGCAAATAAACCATCAAACTCAGAACAATCACAACATGATAAAGAAGTTCACCCCCCTCCGGGCTACATCTCCTTGAGCCTCCATCAATGGACTTGGCTCTCTGGGATTAATTTGTAAAATGTTCTGTTACAAGCTGCTGCTCAACTCCAATTGAAAAACAGACTGTACCATTGAGATCAGAACACATAAAAACCCCAAAAATGACTAATAAAACTCTGAAAACGGATCATGGCTCATCCGGGCATGACCTCTTCTACATGTGGCCATAAGTTTCCCTGAGCTTCTCTTTGGCAAAAACACCTGTAAAAGTCCTCAAAAGCCTCTGAAACCTGTCCTAATGTGTTCAAAGCATATTAATTAGCCAAAAATGATTATTCAATCACAGAAAACAAACATAGGCTCACCAAACCATGTCCTCGATCAATGAGGGCTTCAAGCTCCCTGAAGCTTGTTGAGACTTCAATGGTGAAAAACTTGCAGAAGAAGTCTTCAAATGGCCTTGATAATAATGTCAATGGATCCAAGATGTCCAAAAACCCCTAGCTGGGCTTTTACGGCACCTCAATCGGCCAAAAGATGAAGAAGTTAGGCCTTCTCCATTTTCCTCCTTCAAGCTTGCTGTCTCTGCATCTACAAAACGTACCCTCCTTCATTGAACTTGGCACACACGCCATTTAAGGCGTAAAAACCCGACACCGGGCGCAACCGCGCCAACGGTGAAAACCGTAGGACGGTTAGGGCGCCTCCAGCCCCTAACTGCCTAACACCTGGGCGTATGGTCATATGACCTCGCACAAAATAAAAAGGACTTAACCATTTTAAAAACTGTTTAACCACTTCCGCGCACTCCGTGTGGTCACATGTTATGAAAGCAAAGGACCACGGCTATGTGAAACCCTGCGCGCCAACTGTCAATATGTGTTATGGTCATATGTTTTGAACCAAAACCACGGGTCGGGGCCAAGCCCCGGCCCGACCTCCCGTCACATACACAAATATATGAATTTAAAAATATTAGCATACACATATATAACAAGGAACAGGTGGCGGTGCAACGGTCGGCGGAGGTTTGTGAAGGCGCTATACAGTGGAGGAGTTCACCGGTTCAAATCCGGTCGTCTCCAAAAAATTTTAAACAACAAACCAATAAACCATTAGCCAATAAAGGGGTGCCACGTGGCAGCCCATGACTGGGCCACGTGGCACCTTACCATTCGCCAAAAACATGCCACGTGTCGACAAATGATTCAACCACACCTGCCAACCAGAATCTGCCACGTCACTTCTGTCACCTCAGCGTACGGATGTGCCACATTATCGTACGGACATGCCACATTATCGTACGGACATGCCAAGTCAGCATCCGTACGGACTGTACGAACTGCACAGTCAGCATCCATTTTTTTACTGTTTGACGATTCGGACAGATCACGATATCTCTCGCTCCCGACGTCCGTTTAAGACGAAATGAATTGCGTTGGGTTCGTGACGACGAGGGCTACACTCTCGTTCGTTTTGAGGCAATTCTGAGAACGTTGAGTTTTGAGCTAAAATTTGACCCCTGGTCCAAATTTTGATCATTCATTGCGCAATTATACCTCCAATATTGTAATGGACCCCTTCGTTATGACTAGGAAAGAAAAGCATAAAGGGTAATTTTTCTTTTTTCTTTTTTTATTTATTTTACATTAAGAAATTAGTGTCAACAATATAAATCGTAGCAACAAAAATCAACTACATCATAAGTAAAATCATTACCAACTACTCATCATCGAAATCAAGAACAATACATTCAACTCGTCAACAAAAGGATAGCGACACAAACATAAATAATGTCGCCTCTTAGCACATCATAATAATCTTGAAACAATTTAGAACAATGATCAATCAGATAACAAATATAAAATGACTACCTACCCAACCTACCCTGCAAGGTTAGGACCTTCAAGACACATAAGCAATGCTCAAGACCAGGCTCCAATTGATTTTGACCATTCAAGGTCTCATGGCTGGCGACTGTTCTGAGGAACAAGGAGATGTCTACATCCCACTAACAATCAAGTCCAACATCAACTAGATCAATCAATCAATAATAATCATCATTTAATCATGGCGCAAGGGTAACTATCATCCTTCAATCATGCACCGACATTTAATTCATGGCACGCGTGATATCAAATTATAACAATCAATCATCAACTTTAAATATTCGCTGCGTGCAAGAGTAAATAAACTCTAGAACAATCACATGTCATATTAATTAATGACGCGAGAGAAAACTAGTTCTAAATCAGTCATACTACGACATAAGTTAAGGCGTAGTTTAGTCAACATAAAATTCAATGTTTATTCCATGGCGCGCAAGAAGTATAATATCTAAAACAATCATTCATTACAATAAATTTTCATTGCTCAAGAAGTAAATAACTAAAACATTCATTCATTACATTCAATTTCATGGTGCACTAGAAATCTAACCACTTGACTAACCATGTGTAACATTATTTTGTGCACGCAATCAAATTATTACTTAATCATTCATCGACATTAAATATTCAATGCGCAAGAGTAAACTATCCAATTATTCATGGCGCAACATAATTTGAGTACTCAATTAATCATGCATTGGCTAACTACATATCTCATCATATCAACAATATATTCAAGACACCTAACTTATCATCAAATTCATTTTCAAGCGCAAGGGAAATCATTGATCAATCCTTTAATCATTCACATTTTTAGTGGAGCAAGAGTAGATTGGTTACCGAAGCAACTATAGGTTAACCTTATATAGATGTGCAAGATGAACAAATTTTAAGTCATTTAACATTCACATGATTAAGGCCACAAGATTATTCTTGTTGTTGATTCAATCAATCATGATTATACTAAGCACTACCCTCCCAAGGGAATAGTTTCATTGGTGATGACAACTTATATTAAGTAAATGTTCAATTCAAATCCCCCCCTACTAAATCATCTTACCTTAATAAATGATAGTAGGTACAAGGATCAACTTAATAAAGGATATATTTAATTACGAAAGTAATATCATGTTGATTAAAAGTTTGTCTTACTGGAGTAATATGAAAGGTTATTATCATGCCTAAATTTAATAACAAAATTCTTCATGCACACTTTACATTTTCATAATGATCATCAATATGGGAGAGTACTCTTATATAAATGGATGACATAAATAATCACTAGTGACAATAAATATTGATGTACACATACCCAAATCAAGAGATTAAACCCTAAACTTCATTTACTATTCTGCACATACATTTTTAAAATTTTAAGGAGGTCATCCAGTTTAAACAACAGGGGTTCCATTGACTAGCTTATGTAATAAAAACCCAAGGGATTGCATCTTCTTAAACCATTTAGAGGATTAGATGCTACAGTGAATGATTTTCTTCAATAAGGGTGGGAATGTAAGAGAATAATTGATCTTGAACGATGGTCTCAAGGTAGCATTTGCATGCCTGGTGCCAAGGGTTTCGGAACTGGAAAAAGTTTTGGAGAAGGCAAAAGGTTTAGTTATGTTGGGAGAAAAGATTTAAAAGAGAACGCAGAGGATATCACTTCAGAATTTCTAAAGGAAGTTTCAGGTGGATACTCAGTTTATAAAAACATTCGGGAAGGATATAAAACACCAAGAAATAAACATGGATCGCGGGGTTACAGTATTAAAACGTTGAGCATAAAAATCCGAGTGTAAAAATGTTGAGTTTTAAGGGAAACTAAACCACTGTGAAAAAGAAGTAAATTCGTTGAGTCCTTGGGAGACCAATCATTGTGTAAGAGAAGCAAATCGTTGAGTATTATGGGAAAGATCCCACTCCAGAAGGTACACCACCATAAAACATTGAGAAACAAAACGTTTTGGCTGGGCAAGGGAAGGAGGCGTAGGGCGTGACTCCTCAACACAGAGAAAATAGATGCTATCCGAATGGGAAAGGGTTTAAAGTGAAAACGCAGAGGTACCTTGCACAAATCATGGAACAAATCATAGAAAATACAAATTTTGTTCGTTGGGAAATTAATCCATGGAATTACGCAGAGAATTTCCAGGGCAATTCGCATGGTCGTTCCCCAAAGTTGGCATGTATTAATATACCCAAAAATGCAGAGGACTAACACTGTAAGGGAATTTACCAATTCGTGTTGAGAGGACTTTTTTATCAAACATTGGGGAAGTAAATGAAATTGTTGGGCGAATTAAAAAAAAAAAAGCATAGAGCAGGGAAAAGAAAAAGCGTTGATATTCAAGGGGAAAACACAGAGGGGAATGCTAGAGATTTTGTTGAGCTTTAAGAAGAAAAAATGTTGTGTAATTAAGACAAAAATCGTTGATCATTGCACTAAAAATCACTGTGTAAATAAAGTAGAAATCATTGAGAATTTGAATAGAAATTCGTTGTGGGTAAGACTGGAATCGCAGAGATTTAATGGATAAACAAAAGAATAGATAAATTCAAGAGATAAATGACAGGAGGGAGCTCTATTTTGGGAAAAATGTATTGCCATACATAGATATTGAACACACATAGAATAAATGCAAACAAATGTTGAACAATGAAGTAAGAAAAAAAATATTTGAGTATCGATAAAATCGTTGGGAAAGATCACAAAGATTTCTGAGAATACCCCAAATATATATATATATACAAAAATACTTAAACATTGCGAATTCAAGTAAAAATACAATAAACTTAATACATTGCACTTACTAATTCAGTGAGGAATTCCGTAACTGAAGGCGATGAAGTCGAAAACGTTCTTTAGCACTTTTTCTCCATCCATCTCCTAGCTTGCTAACCGTGAATACTTCACCGACACCTCCCAACCAATGCTAGGGGTACTCTTCTTCCCCCTTATCCCCCCAAGCCGCAAAGGGGCCACACACAAACACAACCAGAATACTCTAGCTCCCAGCTAGCCCCGTAAGGTAGAGCTACCACTCTCTCACTCGAGCTAGGTATCCCAACCCTCACAAGTAAAACCAATCAGAATTTCAATAGCATAACCTTACTCTTACCAGTCATCCCCCATTCCTTTTCCCACCATTTGTTTTATATATTTTCCTTAGTGACCACTTTCCATTTTCACATTTAATTCATTTTATTAAATAAATAATAGGAATTATTTCCCCCGTACACTTGTTACTTGTTCCCTTACTTGCACCAATAAATCTACCATTTAATTTAATTAATAGTTAATTTCCATCACCCAACCTAAAAGTTCTCTTAAAAGTTCTCTTAAAATCACTCCTAGTTGCCCCTTTATTCCCTCTATTTCCTTTTTAATTATTGACACCTTACTAAAACTTAGTTTTGTTTAATTAAGGAAAGTTCTTTAGTTAGACTAGACTAGATACTTTTCTATGCTTCCACGTTCGTTTTTACATTTAATTCCTTTCTTATATTAGTTTCCAATTTGGTATTATTTTGCACGCATTTATATAATTAAATCTTTAGATATAATTTTTCACTCTTTCAATACCTAACTTGATTTTTCTTCATCCCCCGGTTATTTAATTTATAATTTAGTTTTAGTCTTCTTACCCACTTTAGACTTAGGCTCAAATTTTTAAACTAGGCTTAGAATTTTTAAGGAGATGTTATAATTAATAAAAATTACCCATTTAATAATTATTTTAAGTCTGACAATGTCAAAACAAATTATTATTTTCTAGGCACCTAGGTTCATTGACTCACTTTTTTTTTTAAATCGCGACGTGCCCTTCAAGACGCACTATGTGCTCCAAGGGTGCCACTCTCCTTTGATTAAACTTTTGATTACGTGACATGCCCTTCAAGACGCACTACGCGTTCCAAGAGTCCCACTTGCCTTTGACTGTTTTTATAGTTTTCCAACCCTTGGAGTCAATACCCCATTCAGGCGACCTTGTGAGAGAATAAGGCCCTCTAAGTAATAAGGACCCTTCCTTATTACATGCCCCTTAGAATATTCGTGAGCGATTTTCTTAGTCTGCCTTCACAACATCGTGGATTTCTTGAACTAGGTAATCGTTAACCTACAATTCAATCCAAGACGAGAATGATAGTAGGTTGTGGTAGGGTTATTGCCACACCTCTCCCACAATATATGGTTGTTGTCCATGACCCCTTTACTCCTTATGTGAGTCTGATTAGCAAGAAATCGCCATCCTGCATACATCAATGAAATATTGTCAATGATCCATAAACAACATCATAATATACCCGATCATATGTCACATATGCATAAAATAAAAATACCTAAACCAATACAGTCCACTCTCTAACTTGATCCAGAGTCCAAGGAGGTCCATTGATGCCAGTGGCATCCTCATCTGTCAAGTGTCCTTCACACTCAGGGAAAAATCGTCAATAACATCTATCAATACATAGATATCAAATAACATAACATCATAATCCATTAGTGTCATCATAAAATCCATAAGCGAAACAATATCCATGTGCTATAACATGATCACTTGCACGCAAGTGTCCTCAAAGAATAATTCAACAACATGTGCTCACAAGAGAGGGATGTTACATACACCCCCTCTTATTTTAAACTTCATCCTGAAGTTTCACAGTATATGAATACAGTAAAGAAAGCATCTGGCAAGATATAAATGTCTAACTATCCAACAAAAATGGAAACTATTGGCGCATATCATATGCGTCCTCCCAGGTAGCCGAGTGTGGACTATAATTGTCTCACTAGACCTTGACCTGATCGATTGTTTGACGTCGTAGTTGTCGAATGAAATGGTCCAGAATGTGGATTGGCTCTGCCGTGAACACACCCTAGTCTGACAACTATAAGGAACTCAATTCAATCACATGTGTTTGATCACTAACATAATGTCTCAAATCAGATACATGAAAAACATTGTGCATATGCCTTAAAGAATCAGGCAACACTAGTCGAAAGGCCACAGACCCTCTCTTTTCCATAACTTCGAAAGGTCCCACAAACCTAGGAGAGAGTTTAGCACCCTTTCCAAACTTGATTGAACTCTTGTGTGGTTTCACCTACAAGAAGACTTGATCACCAACTTCATAACTATGGTCCATGTGATTCGCATGTGCATATCTCTTCTATCGATCTTGCGCTTCTTTAATCCTTTGTCTTATCATTTTCATTTTCTCTTCCATTTCTTGGATCGCTTCTAGTCCTACCAGGACCCTATCCTCAAGTCGATCCCATCTCAAAGGCGTCTGACATGGTCGCCCATAAAGAAACTCGAATGGCACCATCTTTATGGTGCTTTGATAGTTGTTGTTGTAAGAAAACTCTACCAGTGGAAAGAACTCTTCCCAACACTTCTGTTGATCCATTGCGTACATACGCAACATATATTCCAAGATTTGGTTCGGTCTTTATGTCTGCCTGTCTTTCTCCGAGTGATACACAGTACCAAAGTTAAGTTGGGTTCCCAAGGCCTCTTGGAAACTAGTCCAAAATCGCCATGTAAACACGGATCCTTGATCGGATATGATCCTCTTAGGAACGCCACACAATCTGAAAATATTGTTGATAAAAAATCTAGCTATGTATGGTGCCTGATACATCGCATGCATAGGAATAAAATGTGCACTCTTCGTCAGAGTGTCTACTACCATGAAAATCGAGTCGTGCCTCCTTACCATTAGTGGCAAACCAACAATAAAGTCCATCAAAATGACCTCCCATTTTGATTCCAGAATAGCATGGGGTTGTAGTAATCGTGTCGAATGTCTATGTTCATCCTTCACTTTCTCACATTCTAGACATCGCCACGTAGTGGACTATGTCATCCTTCATTCATTTCCAGAAGAATAAGGGTTTAATATCTTCCCTCATCTTCGTGACTCCTAGATGATCCATGTACACTACTCTATGATCTTCATTTAAGATCAAACTTCTCAACTCGTCATTAGGAGGTACGTAAATCCGGTTATTATACCTCATTAATCGATCATTTTCCACAGTAAATCCCTCAAATTGTTGTACCAACATGGTGTCTTGTCCGATATTTTCCTTAACCTCTTTATACCAGTCATCATCGTGTTGTATAGTTAGAATATTTTCACGAAGATTTGTCTGAAGAGGTATCACCAAAAATATGCATGGTCTCCGATTCAATGCATCTACCACTCTGTTCATTGTTCTTTTTATGTAGGTAATCTCAAAATCGTACTCGCTAAGCAGTTCTGACCAATGCCTTTGTCACATATTCAAGTCACTTTGCGTAAAAATGTATTGCAGACCATAGTGGTTTGTTTTTAGTTCAAATGTTTGTCCAATCAGGTAGTGTCTCCACACTCTCAGGGAATACACAATGGCCAATAACTCCAAATCATGTGTCGCGTAGTTATCCTCATGCTTTCTTAATTTCCTAGAGATGTATGCGATCACTCGACTGTCTTGCATCAAGAATATGCCTAAGCCTTCCTTGGATGTGTATGTGAATACCAAGAAGTCCTCATCCATGTCAGGGACCTTTAGTATCGGTGCATTCGTCAACAACTCCATGAGCCTTCGAAATCCATCCTCTCATTTCTCGCTCCAAACAAACTTCTTGTTTTTCTTCTACAATTCCATAATCGGATTTTCTATCTTCGAAAAACCTTCGAAGAACCATTGATAATATCTAGATAAATCCATGAATCTAAGTACTTACGGTATGTTCATCAGTGCGGGCCATTCCATAATAGCCTCTACTTTCGTTGGATCCACAACAATACCTTTGTCGGAGATAAAATGACCTAAATAATGAATCTTCGATTGTTAGAAATAACATTTCAACAGTTTCCTGTATAATTTGTTCTCTTGTAAACACTATAGTACCAAGCGCAAATGTTCATCATGTTCTTTCATCGTCTGAGAATATATCAATACGTCATCAATGAATATTTGAACAAACTTGACCAAGTATTCGCATAACACCCCATTCATCAAGCTCATGAATACCCCTGGGTCGTTTGTCAGTCCAAACGGTAAAACGATAAACTCGTAATGCTCAAACCTCGTCTTGAAAGTAGTCTTAGGAATGTCTTCCTCCTTGATCTATAATTGGTGATATCTTGATCTCAAGTCTATCTTCGAAAACACCATCACACATTTCATTTGGTCGAACAAATTGTCTATTCTTGGAAATGAATACTGGTTCTTGATCATTTTCTTTTTCAATTGACGGTAGTCAATACAGTGTCTCCACGACCCATCCTTCTTCTGTATGAAAATAACAGGCACACCCCAAGGTGACACACTTGGACGTATAATTCCTAGGTACAAAACTCCTTTAGTTTCATTTTGAACTCCTGTAACTCAGGGGTCGACATCCAATAAGGTGTTCTTGCTATCAGTTCAATTCCAGGTTTTATGTCTATGGTAAATTTCAATTCCCTTTTGGGCGACAAACCTAGTAACTCTTCTGGGAATACATCTGCAAACTCACATACTACCGGAAGGTTTTCTATTCCTTCCTCCATGCCCTTGTCTTTCAGTGTTAATATTGCATATATATTGCATCCTTTGCGCATACTCTTTTGTAGTTGTAGGGAAGAGATGAACCTTAGGGAAACTCCTTGTTTTCTTCCTACAATCACCCACCTCTATTCCTCATTATAGGTCAAACTCAATTGTTTTGTCTTACAATTGAGTATTGCCTCATGTGATTCCAACCAGTCCATACTGATCAAGGCATCATAAGATCCTAATATCATGACGTACAGTTTGGCCTTCGTTACAAAATATCCTAGGTTGAGGCTACAGTCCATAACCTTTCCTCCAACCTTTTTCTTGGCTCCCGAAGCCATTTCCACGTAGCTAAAATCGTCCTGCTTGACTACCTTTACCTTAATTATTTTTAGCGCTACACCAGAAATAAATCTCTCTGTAGCACCTAAATCTATCAAAATACTAAAGTTATGGTCAGCGATGGTACCTGGCGTCTCGAGCACAGTAGACTGGTGCTCGGCCTAGTAGTTATTCACTGTTGCTTGAATCCGGTGGGCCTTGCTCAAATATCCTATTGTAGTGTGTCCTACCGACCCGACTGCTCTAGCCCTCTCAACCAGACAGTCGCATTGGTAATTTGGATCTCCACATGTCCAGCATCCGACCTTTGGTCTGGTTCTCCTGGTCCTCGAAGTAGAAGTTGATGGCCCACCAACTTGAAACCCTGGTCTGTTCTGTTGAACAGGACTGAACTCGTGTTGTTGTGGACGATGTTGTTCTTGATGTTGTGGTCCTTTGTAGGGAGTCCACTACTGAGGCATTGTTCACCATGGTGTCATGAACATGGATCCTCTTGGAGTGCCTCGATACCCTGATGGATGTCTAGCTAGTGTTTGATGTTTCTCTGCACTAGATGTCTCATGCCCTGTCGGTCTCATAGGAGTCCTGCTCTGACCCCTGCTAATCAACTCTTCCTCATCTATGAGGGCTTTTTGGACTACATCGTGCAATGTATGAGGCATTAGGATCCTCATATTTGCACGAATGATGACGTTAAGTCCGAACATGAAATTGTTGACCTTACGATTCTCGGTGTTCATATGTGG
Organism: Picea sitchensis; assembly: GCA_010110895.2. Classification (NCBI taxonomy): domain Eukaryota; kingdom Viridiplantae; phylum Streptophyta; class Pinopsida; order Pinales; family Pinaceae; genus Picea; species Picea sitchensis. The sequence goes on from SNQJ01S0046041.1 coordinate 10,651, forward strand.
ATCATACCTAATAAGCTCCATGAAATAGGCCTCGTACTCGGGCACCATACGACCACCCTGTTGCAATGCATTGAACTCATTGAGTTGGCTCTCAATGAATTCATCTGACAAATACCTCTCTTGGAACCACTCCTCAAATAGTTCCCATGACATGTCTTTGATGACCATGTTCAGTTGTGGCAGGAGCGTCTTCCACCATAGAAGAGCGCTCCCCTTCAGCTGAAAGACCTCCATGTGGACTTTCATGTTGGATGTGTAGTCGCGAAGTGTGAATCAGATCGCCATGTTCTCCATCTATGCCTCGGAAGTTGTGTCATCCGTGGCACCCAAGAACTCGAGAAATGTGACCTTCTCGAGTTCTCTATGAATTCTACCAGTGTCGACTGAGGAACGTTGTGGACCCTTCAAGGGTACAGACGCCCTAGCCTCATCTCTATCCAGACGGTTAATAAAGTCTTCTAACATCCTTTGAAAGGACCTCATCATCCCAACAACATCCCCCACAACAATCTACTCCTTTCCAATGAATTTTTCTTCTCCTTAGGAGTTAGACCCCTATGGCATGGATGCTACTGGAGGCGTCGCGCCTCCTCCCCTAGCACCACGTTGTCTACCTCTGCAATGTCCTCTAACCATGATTACCTGTAGGGGCAAAATTAAATTTAATAAGTGATAAATTATTAATCAAGTGTTTATATGGTGGAAGGCGTAATGATCCCAAGTCGCAGGGTTGAACCCGCTCTGATGCCATATGTAATGGACCCCTCCGTTACGACTAGGAAAGTAAAGCATAAAAGGTAAAAAAAAAAATATTTTTTAATTTTACATTAGGAAATTAGTGTCAACAATATAAATCATAGCAATGCAAATCAACTACATCATAAGTAAAATAATTACCAGCTACTCATCATTGAAATCAAGAACAACGCATTCAACACGCCAACAAAAGGATAGTGACACATAAACATCACAATCATCTTGAAACAATTTACAACAATGATCAATCAAATAACGAATATAAAATGACTACCTTCCCAACCTACCCTGCAAGGTTAGGACCTCTAGGACACATAAGCAAAGCTCAAGCCCAGGTTCCAATTGATTTTGACCATTTAAGGTCTCAGGATTGGTGATTGTTCTGAGGAACAAGGAGGTGTCTACATCCCACTAACAATCAAGTCCAACATCAACTAGATCAATCAATCAATCCTAATAATCATTTAATCGTGGCACAAGGGTAACTATCATCCTTCAATCATGCATCGAAATTTAATTCATGGCACGTGTCATATCAAATTCTAACAATCATTCATCAACTTTAAATATTCAATGTGCGCGAGAGTAAACAAACTCTAGAACAATCACAGGTCATATTAATTAATGGCGCAAGAGAAAACTACTTCTAAATTAGTCATACCACGACATGATTTAAGGCGCAGTGTAGTCAACATATAATTCAATGTTTATTCTATGGCGTGCGAGAAATATAATATCTAAAACAATCATTCATTACAATAAATTTTCATTGCGCAAGACGTAAATAACTAAAACAATTATTCATTACATTGAATTTCATGGTGCACTAGAAATATAACCACTTGATTAACCATGTGTAACATTATTGAGTGTGTGCAATCAAATTATTACTTAATCATTCATCTACATTAAATATTCAATGCGCAAGAATAAAGTATCCAATTATTCATGGCGCAACATAATTCGAGTACTCAATTGATCATGCATCAACTAACTACATATCTCATCATATCAACAATATGTTGAAGATGCCTAACTTATCATCAAATTCATTTTCAAGTGCAAGGGAAATCATCGATCAATCCTTTAATCATTCACATTTTTAGTGGAGCAAGAGTATATTGGTAATTGATGTAGTTCTAGGTCAACCTTATATAGATGTGCAAGATGAACAAATTTTAAGACATTCAACATTCACATGATTAAGGGTGCGAGAGTATTCTTGTTGTTGATTCAATCAATCCTAATTATACTAAGTACTACCCTCCCAAGGGAATAGTTTCATTGGTAATGATAACTTATATTAAGTAAATGTTTAATTCAATTTCCCCCCCTACTAAACCATTTTACCTTACTAAATGATAGTAGGTACAAGAATCGACTTAAGAAAGGATATATTTAATTATGAAAGTAAAATCATATAGATTAAAAGTTCGTCTTACGGAATTAATATGAAAGGTTATTATCATGCCTAAATTTAACAACAAAATTCTTCTTGCACACTTTACATTTTCATAATGATCATCAATATGGACGAGTACTCTTATATAAATGGATGACATAAATAATCACCAGTAGCAATAAATACCGATGTACACATACCCAAATCAAGATATTAAACCCTAAACTTCATTTACCATTCTGCACATACATTTTTAAAATTTTAAGGTGGTCATCCAGTTTAAGCAACACGGGTTCCATTGACTAGCTTACGTAATAAAAACCCAAGGTATCACATCTTCTTAAACCATTGAGAGGTTTAGATGCTATAGTGAATGATTTCCTTCAATAAGGGTGGGAAGGTAAGAGAATAATTTATCTTGCACGACAGTCTCAAGGTAGCATCTGCGCACCTGGTGCCAAGGGTTTCGGATCTGGACAGAGTTCTAAAGAAGGAGAAAGGTTTAGTTATGTTGGGAGAAAATATTTAAAAGAGAATGCAGAGGATATTACTTCATAATTTTTTAAGGAAGGTTCAGATGGATACTTAGTTTATAAAAATGTTGGGGAAGGATATAAATCACCGAGAAATAAACATGGATCGTGGGGTTACAGTATAAAAACATTGAGCATAAAAATCTGAGTGTAAAAACATTGAGTTTTAAGGGAAACTAAACCACTATGAAAAATAAGTAAATTCGTTGAGTCCTTGGGAGACCAATAGTTGTGTAAGAAAAGAAAATCGTTGAGTATTATAGGAAATATCCCACTCTGGAAGGTACACCACCATAAAACATGGAGAAACATAACGTTTTGCTTGGGCAAGGGAAGGAGGTGCAAGGCGTGACTCATCAATGAAGAGAAAAGAGATGTTATCTGACTGGGAAATGGTTTGAAGTGAAAAGACAGAGGTACCTTGCACAAATCATGAATAAAATCATGGAGAATACGAATGATGTTCGTTGGGAAATTAATCCATGGAATTACGTAGAGAATTGCCAGGGCAATTTGCATAGTTTTTCCCCAAAGTTGGCATGTATTAATATACCCAAAAATGCAGAGGACTAACATTGTAAGGGAATTTACCAATTCATTCTGAGAGGACATTTTTATCAAACGTTGGGGGAGTAAACAAAATTTTTGGGCGAATTAAAAATAAACACAAAGCAAGGACAAGCAAAATCGTTGAGTTTCAAGGGAAAAATGCAGAGGGGAAGGATAGCAATTTTTTTGAGATTTAATAAAAAAAAATGTTGTGTAATGAAGGAAAAAATCGTTGATCATTCCAATGAAAATCGTTGTGTAAATAAAGTAGAAATCGTTGAGCATTTGAATAGAAATTCGTTGTGGGTAAGATTGGAATCACGGAGGTTTAATGGATAAACAAAAGCACAAATAAATTTAGGAGACAAACGATAGGAGGGAGCTCTAGTTTGGGCAAAAATGTATTTCCATACACAAAGATTAAATCCATAGTAATTTGTTGGGAAGAGGGTGAACACGTAGAGAATAAACGGAAACAAATGCTGAACAATGAAGTAAGAAAAAAAAATCGTTGAGTACTAATAAAATCATTGGGAAATATCACAAAGATCATTGAGAATACCCCAAATATATATATAAAAAAAATACTTAAACATTGCGACTTCAAGAAAGAATACAATAAACTTAATACATTGAATTTACTAATTCAGTGAGGAATACCGTAACCGAAGGTGACAAAATTGAAGACATTCTTCCGCACTTGTGCTTCATCCAACTCCCAGCTTGCTAACCATGAATACTTCACCGATACCTCCCAGCCAATGTTAGGGGTACTCTTCTTCCCCCTTTGCCCCCCCGAGCCAAAAAGCGTCCATGCACAAACACAACCAGAATACTCTAGCTCCTAGCTTGCCTCGCAATGTAGAGCTACCACTCTCTCACTCGAGTTGGGTTTCCCAACTCTCACAAGTAAAAACAATCAAAATTTCAACAGTGTAACCTTACTCTTACCAGTCATCCCCCATTCCTTCTCCCACCATTTGTTTTATATATTTTCCTTAGTGACCACTTGCCATTTGCACATTTAATTCATTTTATTAAAAATTTAATCGGAACTATTTCCCCTATACACTTGTCACCCATTACCTTAGTTGCACCAATAAATACACCATTTAATTTAATTAATAGTCAATTTCCCTCACCCAACCTAAAAGTGCTCCTAAAATCACTCCTAGTTGCCCCTTTATTCCCTCTATTTCCTTTTTAATGACTAACGCCTCATTGAAACTTAGTTGTGTTTAATTTAGGAAAGTTCTTTAGTTAGACTAGAGCAGATACCTATGCTTTCACATTCTTTTTTACATTTAATTGCTTTCTTATCTTAGTTTCCAATTTACTCTTTCAATTCCTAACTTGATTTTTCTTCATACCCCATTTATTTAATTTATAATTTAGTTTTAGTCTTCTTACCCACTTTAGACTTAGGCTCAAATTTTTAAACTAGGCTTAGAATTTTTAAGGAGTTGTTATAATTAATAAAAATTACTCATTTAATAATTAGTTTAAGTCCGACAATGTCAAAACAAATTATTATTTTCTAAGAACCTATTTTCATTGACTCACTTTTTTATTTTTAAACCATGACATGCCCTTCAATATGCACTCCGTGCTCCAAGGGTGCCATTCACCTTTGATTCAAATTTTAATTACTTGGTGTGCCCTTCGAGACGCACTACGTGCTCCAAGGGTGTCACTCACCTTTGACTAGTTTTGGTAGTTGTTCAAACCTTGGAGTCAATACCTCATTCAGGCGACCTTGTGAGAGACTGAGGGCCTCTAAGGAATAAGGACCCTGCCTTACCGCACACCCCTTATAATCTTCGTGAGTGACTATCTCAGTCTGCCCTCACGGCATCGTGGATTTCTCAAACTAGGTAATCGTTAACCTACAATTTGATCCATGAAGGGAGTGCTAGTAGCCTGTGGCAGGGCTTCTGCCACACCTATCCCTCAATATTTGTTTGTTATGCATGGCCCATCTACTCTTTATGTGAGTCTAATTAGCAAGAAATCACCAGCCTGCATCCATCAACTAAATAATTTCAATGATCCTTAAACAAAATCATAATATACTCGATCATATGTCACATATGCATAAAATAAAATACCCAAACCAATACAGTCCACTCCCTAACTCGATCCAAAGTCCAAGGAGGTCCACTTATGCCAGTGGCATCCTCATCTGTCAAGTGTCCTGCATGCTTAGGGAAAACTCGTCAATAGCACCTGTCAATACATAAATATCAAATAACATAACATCATAATCCATCAATGTCGTCATAAAATCCATAAGAGAAACAATATCCATGTGTTATAACTGGATCACTTTCACACAAGTGTCCTCAAAGAATAAGTCAACAACATGTGTTCGCAAGAGTGGGATGTTACAAATATAAAGGTTTGTATGGCAGTTTTTCAACTAAAGGGGAATGCGCTTCTTTGGTGGAAGATGCTCTTACCATAGTTGACTATGGCTATTGAATATGTGTCTTGGGAATTTTTTCAGGAACAATTCGGAGAGAGTTACATTTCTGATGAGTTCATTGAGCTCCATCTTAATGAGTTCAATGGTCTATGACAGGGTAGTTGTACAATACCTGAGTATGAGGCTATATTTATGGGATTTCTTAGATATGCTTTGCATCTAAACACTGAAAAGTTAAAAGTGAATAATTTTGTTTTTGGTCTCAAATACAACATTCATGCTAAGGTGAGGATATCGATGCCTCATAATTTGCATGATGCAATACAGAAAGATTTTTTCGTTGAGGAAGAATTGAAAAGTGGAGGCCAGAGTAGGAATTCTTCCAAACAAAGAGGACAAACTCCACATAGAGCGTCACAGCAACAGCCACTCATTAGACAGACTTTTGAGCACCGTGATACACCTAAAGGACCTGTCTTTTATACACCACATAGACAAGACACCAATCATAGAACTTCTTATAAAACACCACTACAGTAGCAGAAGTAGCATCGTCCTTAGCAGCAACAACAACAACAATAGTATAAATCTATTCCGCAGAACATATCATTACCTCAAAACTTGAGACCGGCAGATTCTTCCTCTCGAACTAGGATCAACGACCCTAAGAATAGATGTTGGACTTGTGGAGAGATCCACTATCATAGATATTTCCCTATCAAGAAGGCAAGAGCTACTGGTTCAGTAGGACAAATGACAGTGGGAGAACTGGGCAAGGCCCATAGGATTCATGCAGCGGTGAATAACCGTCAAGCTGAGCATCAGTCTATAGTGCTCGAGACTTCACGTATGATAGCAGATCAACAATTTAGTATTTTCATAGATCTATGAGCTACTGAGAGGTTTATATCTAGTGTTACACTCAAAATAATTAAGGTGAAGGAAGTCGACCAAGATGAGTTTACATATGTAGAATTGGCATCTGGAGACAAGAAAAAAGTTGGAGGGAAGGTTTAAGATTGTAAAATTAATTTGGGTGAATTCATCACAAGTGAAACCTTTTGCTCACAACTTTCAGATCCTACGAAAATGTGATTGGTATGGATTGGTTAGAATCACATGACGCGATACTTAACTATAAGATGAAAACATTAAGCTTAATTGATGATTTGGGACATAATAGAGTAATTTTAGGAAGAAACCAAGGAGTGTCGCTAAGATTTATTAATTTCCTACAATTGAAGAAGAATATGCACAAAAGATGTAAGATGAATGCCATTTTATCTCTTAATGAAAAGGGTGACACAGAAGGATTGGAAGACTTCCAGTAGTATCAGATTTTACTGATGTTTTTTCTGAGGAACTATTGGGTTTACCGTCGAAAAGAGAATTGGAATTTACTATAGATCTAAAACCTAGAACATAACCAATTGCAAAAATGCCATATAGGATGTCGAAACCTGAATTTTAAGATTTAAATATGCAATTGAAGGATTTATTATATTTTGGAATTATACGTCCAAGTGTATCACCATAGGGTGCACGAGTAATTTTTGTAAGAAATAAGGATGGATCGTGGAGGATTTGTATTGACTATCGTCAATTAAACAAAGCCACGATCAAGAATCAATACTCGTCACCGAGAATTGATGACTTATTTGATGAAATGAAGGGGGCACCGATATTTTCTAAGATTGATTTGAGACCGGGGTATCACCAATTGAAAATAAAAGAGGAAGACAATCCTAAAACAACATTTAAGACAATATTTGGACATTACAAATTTACTGTATTACCATTTGGTTTGACAAATTCCCCTAGTGTATTCATGAGTTTAATGAATGGGGTATTCTATGAATATTTGGACAAGTTCGTACAAGTATTTATTGACGATATATTAATTTACTCTCAGACAAAAGAGGAGAACGACAAACATCTAAGATTAGTTTTGCAGTGTTTAAGAGAAAACAAGTTGTACTAAAAGTTGTCAAAATGTTCTTTATAGAAGACAAAGATTCACTATTTGGGACACATTATTTCGGGAGAAGGTATCATTGTGGATCCAAGTAAGGTAGAGGATATTATGGAATGGCCAGCACCGACATGTCGGACACAGTGTTACGATATTGTCATTGATTTCAATAGGGTGTAGAAGAATCCAGCATAAACCCAAAGCCTAGAAGGAAGGACATTAATCGAAGTTTAGAAGGGAGAGTGCATTGCAGAAATGCTATCGGGATTGAAATCCCCATAGTAAAACTCCAAAAGAATCAAGGAATAATCGTGTCCGTTGATATACTTCTTAGGAAAATCTTGGACCGTTAGATCACATAGAATCTAGAACCTACACAGAAGAAACTCGTGTGAAGAATCATGGAAATCTAATTGTCCATTCAAATTTTGGAAGTAATCACAACCATTATATCAGTTAGAACCACTTATCAAAGCCAAGTGGAAGGATAGCGTAAGTTTCAAGACAATGGATATAAGGTAGAGGAATGAACTCATGAAATCATGAAATTATGCTAGTCGTTAGATCAAGGAGGGACTTCAGATGACTTTTCGACCATCCGATCGAGTTTAGTGGAAGGACAATGTAATCCACAAATATCCCAGAGTCCCGAATTCAATGAACTACCATAAACTGTTGATCTGAGTGAAAAAATTGGAATCGTTAGATCATAGTAAGGAAAGGATACGGTCAACTCCAACGCTGACCACTCTGACGAAAAGAAGCCAAGAACACGTAAGTTTACCCAAAGGTCGAATCCTCGAAGTCATGAATTGTCATCAAACGTTGATGTGGAGTGAAATATTGGAATCGTCAGATCATAGCAAAGGAAAGGAGACGGTCAACCCTGGCATTGACCACTTCGGAGAAAAGGGGTCTAAAACATGTAAGTTCACCTGAAGTTCAGAGCCCCAAATTCCTAAAATGAATGAGGCCCATCAGATCTAAGCAATGCATGGTGAATTTTGGATGAGAATAGGTGGGTCCAATGGTGGTCAACTTCGACGCAAAAGGGTCTAAAACATGTAAGTTCACCCAAAGGTCGGAGCCTCGAAATCCCAAAGTGAATGAGGGTCGTTGGATCAATAATTCAAGTGAAAACTAGATCGTCTGATATATGATCCAAAGCTGAGAGACATATGAAACTTCAGGAGATCCACGTCAGCAAGGACACATGGCACAATCATATGATGGCAAGTGTCAAGGTCCAGTTGGCACTTTATGTATACATAAGTCACGAATATAGGTGACATGTGGCAGCCACTCAACTAGTGCCAAATCAATAGTGACGTCAGCTAGCTATGTCACTTTGGAAGTATGTGCTTTGGGGATATCCAGTTTATCCTACCAGAAACTATCTGAAGCGTAGAAGGGAGAAGTCGCAAACTAATGTTGGTCGTTGATCTAAGATCCTCCAGGTTATCTCATGACCGTTAGATCAAGTGTAGTGGAAGGATAGATTAATCATGATATGTTAACCAACAACAAGTGGTCATCATCGTGATATGACTTATTTGGTAGGTAAACCTTCAAAGGGACTGAACTACTTCATAGTTCGAGTAGCTCGAAGTCTCAGAGTCACGAATAGACAAATACCCGAAGAGTGGGAGCTCCTTTGTGCCTAAGTCCATGGTCCCAACTCCTGGACATGTGAAGGTTATTAAGAAGGGAAGTTTTGATAAGCAGTCTGGCAGAATTTTCTCCATAATAAGTAAAAGACTTCAAAGGGAGAAGACTTGAAGTGCTCAAGGGAGAAGTTTCAAAGTAAATGAGAACCATCCATCTCAACGTGCAATTAAAATGTGACCATTGATCTTGATAAGTGATTAAGAACATGTTTTTCTTAACACATAGCCACTCCCTGTGGTTGTATGGAATAGAGGTCCCAAAGTGTTTTGTGTGAAATTTAACACACAGAATAAGAAATTTATCTCGGTCAAGAAGGAACGTTGAACCAGATAGGATCTAGACTTTGTCCTAATTTATCTTAAGTAATCCAATACTTGCAATACATTAAAAAAGATTATATCTGATAAACATAAATTGAGAATGAAATAAAGAGGTAGGGGATCGAATTAAAACGAAATCGATCCATATAAGTGATCGATTTATGAAAATCACTCTCACTAAATTGAAAATCTTTCACTATAATGGTTGAATAATAATGTAGAAAAACAAATGTTATTATTGTTAATTTAAATGAAGAGGTGTGATGGTCCAAATAAAGGGACACAATGCTTCATTGCTAACACCAGTTGGAAAACTATATAAGCAAGAAAGAATGGTGAAGAAGAGGTGTCTCTGTAGTCTAGATCAGAAGATCAAAACAGAAGCAGAGTCCAAGAAGAGGAACTGATGATACTTACACAGTGAGGGTGTAAGGGAGGAGCAAGGAATGGTTCATATCCTTTACTTGATAAGGGAGTTGGTTCTTCCTAGGGTAGGTTCCCTAAAGACAAGAGAGTTGATGCTTCCTAGGGTTGATGCCCTAAAAACAAGGGAGTTGGTGTTTCCTAGGGTTGGCGCCCTAAAGAAGGGGATTTGTTTCTCCTAAAGTTGGTGCTCTAAAAATGATCGATGGAATTCACTATTCTTTATAAAACCTTGTAATTGATGTTAATTATATTTATATAATTGATTTTAAATATAATTACATTCTTGATCTATTGTGGTAATTAATAAAATATCAAAGTAATTGCTAATTGTTGAAAAAGGGAAACACTGATTCACCCCCCCTCTCAGTATTTCCAACATCACAAACGTGCAAGAAGTATGAATATTTATGGGATTAGAAGGTTAATATAGACATTTCCTCAAAGGTTTTTCAAAAATAGAAAATCGAATTACAGAACTACAAAATAAGAATAAGAAATTTGTATGGTCAGAGAAATGCACTAAAGCATTTCAGAAGCTTAAAAAATTATTAACAACAACACCAATACCGAAATTTTTGGATATCATGGACAAAAAATTATTAGTATGCATTGACGAATCCAAGGAAGAATTGGGTGGAGTATTAATGCAAGAAGGTCAAGTTATCACATTTATTTCAAGGAAACTAAAAATATATGAAGAGAATTACACAATGCACGATTTGGAATTATTAGCGATTTTTTATGCCTACCGAGTTTGGAGACATTACCTTATTAGATAGAAATTCAAGTTGAAAAACTATCATAGTGGATTGCAACACATTTTTACTTAGAGTGATTTGAGCGTGCGACAAAGAAGTTGTTCAGAACTTTTAAGTGAGTATGATTTTGAGATCACATATATTAAAGGAACATTTAACAGAGTACCATATGCATTGAGTTGGAGAGCCTGCATTTTGTCAGTAATACCCCTAAAGACAAATCTTCGAAAAAAAAATTAGCATTACAAATTAATGACGATTGGTACAAGGAAGTAAAAGATAATATCAGACAAGATACCATGATGATACCTATATATGAGGGTTACTCTTTGGAAAGGGACTGGCTATTAATATATAATGGAAGAATTTATGTACCACCAAATGAAGAAATGAGGAATTTAATTTTGAATGAACCTCATCGAGAAATGTATATGGATCATCTTGGAGTCACAAAAATGAAGGTTGATCTTAAACCATTATTCTTTTGGAAGGGAATGAAAAATGATATGGTTAACTATGTGGTGAAATTTATTGAATGTCAACAAGTGAAGGCTGAACATAGACATCCAACGAGATTATTACAGCCACATGTGATTCCTGAATCGAAATGGGAAGTTATATCGATGAACTTTATTGATGGATTTCCATTGACGACAAGGAGACACGATTATATATTTGTAGTTGTCGACACTTTGACAAAGAGTGCACATTTTATTCCAGTTCATACAACATATCAAGAACCTGACATAGCTAGATTTTTTTTAATGAAATTGTGAGATTGCATGGTGTACTGAGAAATATAATATATGATCAAGGATCGGTATTTACTAGACTTTTTTGGACTAGTTTCCAAGCGACTTTGGGCACACAATTAAATTTTAGTACTACATATCACCTTGAAACTGATGGACAAACAGAAAGAACGAATCAAATTCTAGAAGATATGGTTCAAATGTATGTGATGGATCAACATAAATGATGGGATCATTTTTTACCATTGATAGAATTTGCATATAATAACAGTTACCAGAGTTCGATAAAGATGGCACCTTTTGGGTTTCTATACAGATGACTGTGTAAGACACCTTTGAGTTGGGATTGACTAGAAGATAGGGTCCTGTTGTACCGGAAGTGATTCAGGAAATGGAAGATCATATGTGAACCATACAGAAAAGTATTAAGGAAGTGAAATCCTGAAAAAAGAGTTATGCATATGCACGTTGTATAGACCATAGTTATGAGGTTGGTGATAAAGTGTTTTTATGGGTAAATCCACATAAGAGTTCGATTAAGTTTGGGAAGGGTGCTAAAATATCTCCAAGGTTTGTGGGACCTTTTGAAGTTATAGAAAGAAAGGGACCTGTGGCTTACCGACTAGCCTTACATGATTATTTGAGGTGTATGCATGATGTGTTTCATGTATCAGTTTTATGTCATTATATTTCATATATTTCACATGTTGTTGATTTGAGTTCATTTCATGAATCAGATGAGGGTTCTCTCATAGCAAAACCAATCCGCATACTGGACCATCGCACTCAAAAAATATGACATCGATTGGTTGATCAAGTCAAGGTCTAGTGGGGCAGTTATAGTCCACATTCTTCCACTTAGGAGGATGCACATGAGATGTGTCAGTAGTTTCCTTATTTATTTTGAGAGCTTGATATATAGATTAGTAGAAGCTACATTTATTGTTTTCACTGTTAGACTGTACAAACTTCAGGACGAAGTTTAAAACAAAAGGGGGTGTATGTAACATCCATATTTCATCGAAAACATTTTCATAACATTGATTACTCTTTGAGGACACTTGAGTGCAAGTGATCCAGCTAAACATGGTACATGCAACATCCGCAAAAACAAATTATTTTTGAATTTGAAATTTCTTAGGAAAATTATTTCGTTTTTGGTAAATTCGAATTTGGAAAAAAATTTCCATTTATGGAAATTCCGAATTTCGAATTTGGTTAATTGTAATTAATGATAATCACTGTTGAGCAGAGATATGATCTGACTCAACTAACTACTTGACTATGACACTTGTATGAAACAAAATATTTTATAATTATTGCAGGAGGACAAATGGAACAGCCATGTTGAAATCAACTAACCATGACTCCATGAGTTGGGAACATGTTGGAACTACCTCAGAGCTGATTGTTACAAGTGGAAAATCAGGAATTTGTCCATTGGCAACCCCTGAAAATCAGGGATTTGGAAAGGTGTGAAAATTCCCAAGGGGAAAAAAGACCTAGGCATTTTTGGTTTTGGATATATGGCATATGTGAGGAGGCAGAACGTTGTCGAGTATGATGGGGAAAAAATTATTGATTGCTTGTTTTTATGATCACTACGATTGTTGAAGATGAAAGGCATTTGCTGAGGAGGAGTTCCGAGTTAGCCCTCATGGATTCATGGTCAAGCTAGGGGGTGAACAAGACAAGTGATTTGGCTGCCTTGTTCTAAGGTTGGGAGGAACGTGGTTGTTCCATTTGTTATTCAAAAATTGTTTAGATATGTCATCCTACTCTTTATATGGTTAAATGTTTTGATAATTGTTAGATTGAATTTGTTTAATTTTGGATAGAAGTACTACTATGGATGGAATCTGGTCGAATGTTGTTGTGATTAAGGACTAACCAAATGCCCCTAAAAACTAGTTGTGAATGGATTATTTCTGTTGAGATTTAGTGTACTATTGTCATTGGATGTATTAACTGGAAGAATTAGTTATGTATATTTCATTACTATTGTAATAGGATAAACTGTAGGATAAACCTCACATTTAGTAAATTTTGTTGAGTAAATTAACTCTGTGTATGATGCGATTGGAACCAAAGTATACCAATATACATGAGTAATTATATTCCCTGTAGGTAATTATAGTACTCAAATGAGTTTTCCACTCATGTTCATGTAAAAATAGAATCAAGATGAAGGCGCCATGTATGACAGGAATTTCATGATATATGTATAGAGATATATATACGTATATTACATACAATTTGGAAATCTATACAGACGTCATAGAAAAACGAGAATTGATTGTCTACAACAGGGACGGTAAAACATCTATATGTGTGTGTGTGTTCATATAATGTATAATTGATAAATTTTCCAAGAGTTATGTAACTACAACCTTGCAACGAAATGTTAGATGCATAAAAATTTGACAAAATTTGGAAACAAAGAATCTAGAACCCCTTTTTATGTGTTATGTAAGACGATAAGATTCAAAAATTTCTAACTCTACTAACAGCATCAATTAGTACAAACTCTATACAAGTCAGACAACAATAATTTAAAGGACAATTCGATAGCTCTATGGGTACAAAAAAGCTTCTGGAAGCATAATAGTATCATAACATTTAAAATGAAATATATATATAAGTTTGAGATGCTCCCTTGATTTAAACAATTAAAATGTAATAGTTAAACAATGCATCAACAATTAGGAAGCAAATCTGTTGAAATGATTATATCATTTTGAGTATACACGACAGAAACCTGTGACTCAGTATTAAAGAAAATTATTACATTTTTCCCAATCGAATCAGAAACTCAAGATATGACTAGCCTTATGCAAGTACTACGTTTTTCCAACAATACGATGTCCTCAATTTAATTGGAATTACTGTAAGGGAACCCGATTACCTTTTACACGGAACGCCCAAGATCTGAAGCTTCGGGTTACTTATCCTGAAAGGAAGTAAAAGGATTTTCCATGAGTAATTCACCAAGGAAATTATAGAGAAACTCTTAACTGAAACACAGGATTAAAATTTCCAAGGTAATCCACTTAATGAAAAAAAAAATATAGAAGTGTATCGGCCGGTACTTAAATCGGGCCTCTGGTACAAGCCGCCTCTCCTTGTACTTTCCTGGAACATCGTTCACGAACCGAAAGGGGTGGAAGGATGAGAGTTTCCTGATGGGTACCCTCGCAGAAAAGGGGCCCACCATTAGTGATATATACCAGATCTATAAACCAATAAAACTAACAAGAAGGAAACATTTATACAGTAGCCAACGATTTTAATGAACTGCAAATAATCGACCAAATATTGAAATTTAGTCCAGTCTTATTTTTAATCTGACCATGTGAACAAAAAGACATTAGAACCCCAAGAGCTAAACATGGTATTATCACCACCACAACAACCTTTAGAGTTAAGAGAGCAGGATCATAGTATTAAGAGTAGTATCCAAAATCCTAGTGGGGACGAAGGCATTTGGTTATACCAGAGATTAGATCTCATGAGGCAGACTACACAACTCACATCAGAAACCCTTAATACCTTCCACTTTTACTGTGTGAGTTCCTTTGGATACATCACGCGTAGAGGGAGACCGAGTCGTACTGAGGTGCTAAGAAAACGATTTCGTAAGGAGAAATTTTATAACAATTAGAAATGAAAACTTCGTTAGCTCGAAGACCCCTTTAATTGATTTCAGAGTTAAGAATATTTTTTACAGTCAATGGACAAGACTCGAAGTTGGGAAAACAGTGTGAGGTAATAGCCTTCTACACGGCCGAAAGGTATGTTGTTCGCTTGACTGAGAAAACCCGGATATACAACCCCGTTATATACAGTCAACCAGGAAACTAGATAAGGAATGAGGTCGAGTAACAAGGTCTCTGAGAGTTCAAATAAAAATGGCATATGTCCCGGAGATATAATTATTAAAGACACTGAATGAGTAACAAGTCTTTTTTTACAGGGCGTAATGGCTTAGTTTAGAAACTAGTACAGAATAAAAAGGAGAACTATGAGGAAACCCTAAGCGTTGTTGGGGTAACGTCGTCACCAGATTACTATAGTAAACCACGAAACAAACCAGTAATACTACTAATAAATTGGTCGAAGGGACTGGTGCACACAGAAACCTCTTTTTTAATGACACGAAAAACTCAGATAAAAAAAAAAAAAAAACATTCGAAGGACGACTTACCTCACATAAGGGAGTCTGACTGGAAGTTCCTCCCTAGTACTCTTCTGTGCCTAGAACAAATTCTAGGCTCATGAATTCATGGACACGATACTGATATGGTTATCGAACGGGGATGGTCTATAGCGTTTTCGCATTTTCATAGAGACAAGGAGGGAAATGAAAATAATAACTCTGGAACCCCCTTCGAATGGAGTAATGGTGATGGATGGAAAACCGTACATGAGCCATGTGAATATGGCAAGCTGGCAAAATTTTAATGAGAACATAAGCCGAGAATTGAACCGAAAGAACTTACCACAGGACATCATAAATGTTGTAGGCAAGTTATTTAAGTCAAGATAGCATCCATCTCTGCAGTCTTCTTAGTGTTATTAATATTGAAGTACGTTGGTGGTCTATTTAGGGTTCCAACTTTGCCCCCTGCCATTCTGGTTATAAGTTGAAACTTAGTTTTCGTTGTATTAACCCTTTGCCGGAATTAGTTAGCACGAATTCATTAATTGACAAGAAACGTTTAGTTGCGTCAACTATTAGTCGTGGCCTCTCTGAGTTGTTAGCACCTACGCGCACTGGTGACTTTACTAAAAGTAACCATGAGAAACAAAGATCTGATTACATGTCTAGGACGATACATCATGTTAAGGGTCACCTAATTTTCTATCTAGAGAATTCCACTTTAACCCTATGGTTTGAATGATTAGAACGATGGTCCTAAGGCTTTTCACGATGTCATGAGGGCATACTGAGGCAGTCGCTCATGAGTATTTATGAGGGGCACTCAATAAGGTGGCTTCCTTAATCCTTAGTAAGACCTTAGTCTCACACAAGGTCGACAAGTGGAGTATTGACTCCAAGTGTGACACAAGTTCCAAACTAAGTAAAATGGTGAGTGGCACCCTTGGAGCATGTAGGTGCATCTTGAAGGGAACATTAGATGAATAAATTAATGAGTTAATAAAAATCTAGAAGACCTCAGAGAATAAAATAAATACTTGGAACTAATAGAAAAGAGAACATAAATTTATACAAATTTATAAACTCGACACATAATAAAATCTAATTCTAAATGCTTATGCCTAAATAAATTTCATATAAATATATCTAAGAAACCTTAGACTAAATAAAACCTAGAAAAGAGAGAACACAAATTAAGGCATGTGCACAATGTGTGCATGAAATTAATAAAAAAGATTGTAATTAAAAGAAATTATTTCATGAGAGAATGGGTTACCAACATAGAGTTAGAATCCTAAGTCAAACTAGACTCTAAATCCTAACTAAGAGAAGATTCCTAATCAAACTTCAACTGCAAATTAGTTAGGAGACACAATAAAAGAGAAATTGGGGAACTAAGTGACAACTAGGAGAAAATCTATGAACTAATTGTGGAGGTGAGGAAAAATTCAAGATTTATTTAATTAAAAGAAATTAAAACATGTGTAACTTGAGGGAAGTGTGACATGTGTTGAGGGTGAATAATATCTAATTTAATTATTAAAAATTATTTAATTATGCATGAATTGACAAGTGTCAAGACAAATTTTCTCATAAAAAGAAGAAAGAGTAAGGAGGAGAACACCCTATTATTGGATGACTAAAATGTTGTCAAAATTTTGTGACTAGTTTACTTGTGTGAGTTGAGATGCAAGATTTGCATAAGAGGTGGAAGCCTCTCCTTGCAAAGGAAATCTTGAGCTACGCATTTGATTTATGTGTGTGACCCCTTTGTAGTTCGGGGAGATAAGGGGGAAGAAGAGTACCCCTAGTGTTGGTTGGGAGGTACAAGTGAAGCCATTGAATTAGCAGAAAAAAGGAAAGGACATGGCACAATTTGTGTTTCGAGATCGAAGAGCGACCTCATATCGTCATATTTTGGTCATGGTATTTGATTGTCTGGTATTTTATTGTTTAATGGGATTTTGATTTGTATATTGAATATGCATGGGAAGCATGTTGAATAATGACACATTAATCAGGATGCTTATATGTATTTATAATTTATTTACTATTATCATAAAGGATTGTTCCAGTATGTTCATCAATGAATAGATTAAATTCCATACTAACAACTATATTGATATATTCTTCAAAAAAAATTCCAAGTAAAATATCCTCTAATCCTTTGAGCGGTTTTATGATTATACAACTGAGAAAATTGTTCCTAGTAGGTATATTTCAATTGTTGAGACTTCTTTAAATTCAATTTTCAAAAATATGCATCATAGCGCAGATAAATTCTGGATTTTTGTTAGTGGATAAAACCTACACTTAATGGTAATATGTTTGTAGATCGTTGAGTCGTTGAATCAATTGGGTATTTTTAATTTATGAATGTTCTGAAATTTAATTTAGAATATACATCGAATGCTCTCATGGCGAATAGATCCTAAATTTAATTGATAACAATGAACAATGGAGAACCTATAACTAGAGAAATTGGTTACATGATAATATCTGAAGATAGTGAGGAACATATCCAAACAATCATTGATTATAAATCAGAGGAAACCGATGTCCAGTACAGGTTTGTTTTGAAATTAAAAACCTTAAAAGCCCGGGTAAAAACCTGGGCAAAATTAAGAAGGGCGGAGCAACAAAGAAAATTGGTCTCTCTGGAAGGAGAGATTAGGGATGTCATAGCGGCCTTACCAAGATTGGGCTCCTGCAAAAACAGACTTAATACCTTGGAAACAAAAAGAAACCATCTTTTTTTTATTGAAGAAGAACAGTGGAGGCTAAAAAGTCGGGTTATTTGGCTAAAAAGTGGTGACCGTAACACAAAGTGTTTCCATAAATTGGCGAGTGCAAAGAGAAATCAAAAACATATATGGGAAATCTTGGACAAAGTGGGACAGCTGCACAGAGGTCAAGTAGACATTAAAGAGGAGGCAAAAAACTATTTTAAGAATTTTTTTTATAAGGATATTGTCTTGTCTCATGAACATCAGTTGGAACTAGCACGTCTTTATACCCACTTTGTTACTAATGAGGACTCTGGACTTATTGACAAACCGGTCACTAAATAGGAAATCTGGGAAACTTTAAATCTATTCTCAAGTGATAAGAGTTTAGGCCGGGACGGCTGGATGGTGGAATTTTATATTAAATTTTTTGAGGTGGTAGGAGACGACTTATTGGAGCTTGTGGAAGATACAAGGGTGAGAGGAAGGGTTAGAAGCTCTCTTAACACTACCTTTCTGTGTCTTATTCCTAAGGAGAATAATCTGAAATCCTTTGGCAATTTTAGATCCATTGCTCTTTGCAATCTGTGTTATAAGCTGGTATCCAAAATTATTGCAAATAGGATTAAACCAGTTCTATCGAGAGAGATTTCTAGTAATCAGTTGGGTTTCGTAAAAGGAAGGCAGATATTGGATGCTATTGGTACTTCTCAGGAGTACATTCATAGTATTAAGACCAGGAAATAAAGAGCTCTAATTCTTAAATTGGACCTTAGGAAGGCATGCGATTGTGTAAACTAGGATTTCCTTCGCATGATCCTTGTACAAACCGGTTTCAGCCTTCTTTTTGTTCAGTGGATTATGAGTTGCGTGGTCAGCTCCTCATTTTCGGTGTTGATCAATGGAGAGGCCACTTCCTTTTTCTCAGGCGAGCGTGGTTTATGTTAAGGATGCTTGCTCTCTCCCCTGCTTTTTATACTTGTGATGGAGTGTTTAAGTCTTGTTTTGGTAAAGGACCAGTTGGATGGAAAAATTTCTAGTGTCAAAGTGTCTAGGATTATCAAAATTCTTCATATTATTTTTGTAGATGATGTTCTAATTATTTCTAAAGATGATGTGGAGATATGGCAGGTGATTAAGACAATTATGGGATATTTTTGTTGTGCATTGGGTCTAAGGATCAGCCCACTCAAATCTACCTTCCACCATAATGGGCTCCAAGAGGACAGTCTAGATGCTTTTAAAAGATTTTTTTATTACAACTTTGTGGATTTGGATGCGGGCTTCTGATACCTTAGATATCACTTAAAACCTGGTAAGAGTAAGTTCTTGAACTGGAGGTGGCTGATAATTAAATTTGAGAAGCGGATAAATCAATGGTGTAACTGTTTGTTGACATTGGGTGGTCGTTGTATCCTTATTAAATCATTTTTGGAAACTCAGTCAGTTTATTGGATGGCTTTTGCAGCGGTACCGGTACAAGTATTGACAAATATTTGAAATCTTATGTTTGACTTACTTTGGGCGAGAGGGGGGAATAAGTAGAGGATTAATCTTTGCAATTGGGAGACCTTGGCTAAGCCTAAATATCATGGTGGATGGGACTTTAGAAATATTTTTATGTTTAGTCGCGCCTTGGATGCAAACTCGTTATGGCATGCTCTTTTTAAAGATGGGATTTGGCATAATGTTGTAAAAGATAAATATATTCCCTATCACTCTGTGGAAACTTGGTTGAGATCTACCTCACCCAGCCAACCGGGGGCATCACAAGTCTGGAAAAACTTAATGAAATCCCTTCCTATTATTACACGTTGGATTAGCTGGCATCCAGGGAATGGTCATTCTATTTATGTAGGGTTGGATAAAATCCTAGGTTTGGAAAGGTCCTCTCTCCTTTCAAGCGAGTTACAGGAAATTCTCAAAGATTGTAATATAAATATGCAATACCAAGCATTGGCATAACACACCTGTGGATTCATTACAGCTCAGTGGAAATCATGTGAGGAGTTGGGGCTTACTGGTTCCTTGGCAGTAGAATGGGCTACTTTTTGTGAAGATCTTATTTCCTCAGGTATTCAGCTACTTCATGTAGATGATATTGTCATTTGGAATGGAGGAGATCACTCGGGGGTATTGACAATAAAAAACATTTACTTTACCCTTGCTCGTGCATCCTGGACAGTCACATCCACGGATTGGCGAAGGACGTTCTGGAAATGGGATATTTGATTAAAATTAAAGTTGTTTTTTTGGCTTTTGTTGGAAAATAAAGTCCTTACTTGGGAAAATTTGAGAAGGAGAGGGTGGGAAGGTCCGAGCATTTGTTCCTAGTGCATTATAGAGGAAGAAAGGACTTTCCATATCATGGTCTGCTACCCTTTCATCCTCGAGATATGGAAATGCATGGTCATTGATTACAAGTTCAATACTATTTGGGGAGGGAGTTCGTTGATACAGAGCTTCGACAACTGGCTGAAGCTGGAGAAAAACTCAGGTTGCTTACCTGTTGTGATTTGTTGGACTATATGGATGATTCAAAATAATTGTTTATTTGAATCTTCTATACCTTCTGTTCAAGGGGATTTGGCTCAGATCCGTGGGCTAAAGATAGACTTTGGTGCACATTCTAATTATTGTCCCAAAAGGATTCAAAAACCGCCTGATTTAATTTTTTCAAATGTTGGTTGGTTTGATGGTGCGTCGCAAAACAATGGTAAGATGAGTGGAGCAGGTGGTATTATTAAGAGTGGTGAGTCTACTATCTACAGGTGGACTTACAACTACGATTGTGGTTCGAACATGAGGGCTTAACTTCTTGGTGCTTGGGCCACCTTAACCTTAGCCATTAGACTTGATATTGCACAACTTCAGGTACTTGGGGACTCAAAGATAGTGATCGATTGGATTAACAACGAGTGCTCACTTTGTGTTACATCTCTTATTGGTTGGAAGCATAAGATCAGATCCCTTATTTCTAACTTCAAAGACATAAACTTCGAACATATCTATCGGGAAGATAACAAGGAAGCGAACTCACTATCGAAGGAATCCCTTTTGGCCCCAAAAGGAAGGATTCATTATTGCAAATGGCAGGATGGCCAGAAGGGCCCCCCACTTTATTTGCGCATTTTTCCCTGAGATTTCTGGTTCTGGCTGGGATTATGCATATTTTATATATCTTGTTTTATGGCACTCTTTTTTATTCTCTTGGTGAAGTTTGATCTATATTGCCGAGACTATTGGGTCTGTCTTAGAAAAGTTGTCATGTTTTGTAAGTTTTGGACTCATTTTGACCAAACACATATGTTGGTGTTGTTAGTTTTTGTTTGGTGAAGTATTACTTGTAGACTGTGTACTTACTCTTTGATTCTCTATTTTTTAGAACAACATATATAAATATATGGTGAAATTTTCTACTAGAAAAAGATAGTTGTCTTCCACTCATTTATAAAATTTCACGGGAGAGCTACAAACGAGATAATTCTTATGAGTAGGAATACAGTGCTTGATTTGTTGGGACAAAATTTCAGTTACATTTACTAACTAATAGACTTCTAAGTTACGGATTTGATCTTAAATTTATGTACCTTGCATAAAAAGTTACTAACTTCAGCAAGAGTGGTCAGGTTAACCAGGTTTCCTAAGGAATCATTATTATAATTACATATAATATATGTAATTATATATTTATATATAAATATTTTTATAGGTATATTTACATACCCATAATACAATAAATTTAATAGTTTTGTCAACGAAATAGATGCGAATTGGTCAATGATTTATTTTAGTTTAATTTATTAATGAGTTATATGTTAATGAATCTTCAATCGACATTAAATTTTTATTTGGATTTTAAAATGAGTTAAGTATTAATGATTTAACATTTAATAGTTATATCAACGAAATAAAAGAGAAATGGGTCAATGCTTATCTTAGCTTACTTTACTATTAATATTAAGGAACAAGCTATTAAACTACCCACTTTTATAGGGAGGACTTGCATCGATAGTGGGGAGCCTTCTGGGATTACAAATACCAAGAACAAATAGGCTAGCCAGGGGAGATATTTTGCTTGGTCGAGGGGGTTAGGAGTTGAGATATCCCCTATCAAAACGAGAAGTGTCCAGAAAAACCAGTTACAGAGTTCAGTGAAGATCTCTGAGTCTACACCTTCATCTAGTGATAATGGGCCTCTTAGAACAGTGAAATCCCTGGCGAGGGAAAAGTAATGTTGTTTCTCTTCTTAAACATTCGAGGGATCAGAGGCACCCTCAAAGCAGCTTCCATTCGCTGTTGTTTGGAACTTACTCGCCTGGAGATTATTTTCTTCCAAGAAACATTAGTCCCAGCTCAGAAAGAAAGGGATTTTTTATTTTCTTTCAAACCGACGTGGGTTGTTCACTCGATAAGTTCTGTGGGCACCTCTAGTGGATTATTGGCTGCATGGGACCCTAACCTGTTCGAGATGGTTCCTTCTCTTACGGTGGGGGGCATTTTATTATCAGGTAAGAGTCTTATTTTTCATAGGGATGCCACTTTACTTAATATCTATGCTCCATGTAACAATCCAATTCCCTTTTGGAAAGCGTTGGATGACAGTGGTCTCCTTACTCTAAATAATTTAATAATTGTTGGAGACTTTAATCTCCTTCTCTCTCCATAAGAGACCTAGGGGGGAATCGAACGAGTATAGTGGATGGCTTTTACAGTAATCTCTTTTCAACAAATTGCCTTATTGACATAAAGCCGACGAAACTAATGCCAACTTGGAGGAATGGCCGCCAGGGACAGGAAGCCATCTCAAGAAGATTAGACAGGTGTCTAGTCGCTGAAACACTTTTATTCGAAGTTGGATTTTACAGGTCATGGGTGGATCTGTCGTTTGTCTCTAACCATGCTCCTGTCCTCTTACAGTTAGAACTTCCACCTGCCTACAAAGTTTATCCATTTAAATTTAATGAGCATTGCTTGTGTACAAAAGATTATACAACCATTGTGGAAAGCGTATGGAAAGACCCGGTTTATCTATCTGAAAGAGGCAAACATAAGAGAATTATTTGGAAACTACAGGGCCTAAAAGAAGCTACAAAATTATGGAACAAAGATCTGAAGACAAAGAATAAAGCTAAAATGATGATGATCGAAGCAGTAATTAAAACTTACTATGATATTCTGAGTAATGACTTTAACGAGGAAGGAGCAAAGGAAATATTGAGGTGTTTCGAAATAGAGAGAAACAAACTATTAATATTTGAGGAAGAGAAATGGCGATTGAGAAGCAGGGTGCTCTGGTTGGCAGGCGGAGATAGGAATATGAAATACTTTCATAAGATAGCTAGTCATAATAGAGTTAAAAAACATCTTTGGGAAATAAACAAGGATGATGGTGATAAAGTGGTGGACCAGCAGGGCATTAAAGAAGAAGCAGTCCATTACTTCAAGCATTTCTATAGAGCATCTCCAACACCTAATATAGAAGAACAATGTAAACTCATAGATCTTTTCCCAATCATGGTCGATGAAGAGGAAGCGAACACACTGTACAAACCTGTTACTCTGGCAGAATTAAAATCAATGCTCTTTCTTTGTAAGAAAGAAAAAAGTCTGGTACCGGATGGTTGGACAGCCGAATTTTTTATTTACTTCTTCAATCTAGTTGGTGAGGATCTCTTAGCGATGGTATAAGAGTCCAGACTTTTAGGAAAAATCGTCAGTGGCCTAAACTCAACATTTTTTACACTAATTCCGAAGGTCAATAATCCAAAAAACTTTCGAGGACTTTCGCCCTATTTCCCTTTGCAACCTTTGTTATAAACTATTTCAAAAATCATTGCCAACCGTATCAAGCCTTTTCTATCAAAGTCACTCTCTCCTGAACATATGGGTTTCCTAGAAGGTAGATGCATTCAAGATGCAATCAGGATAGCACACGAAAGCCTCCATAGTATCAAAAAGAATAACTTAAAAGCACTAGTCCTTAAACTGGACTTAAAGAAAGCCTATGAATTCATTGATTGGGATCTTCTCAGATTGATCCTTCTAAAAATTGGGGTGGGGTTACACGTGGCCAATTGGATCACGTTTTGTATCACTTCCTCTTCATTTTTTGTCCTTATTATTGGGGATGCTACTGATTTTTTCAGAAGAGGAAGGGGAATCAAACAGGGGTGCCCTCTCTCACCGCTTCTCTTCATACTTATCATGGAGGGCCTCATCTTATTATTGAAAAATAGTCAAGCAGAGGGTGTTATCACAGGTTTAAAGATTGTCAGTTTCACCATAATCCTACATCTTCTTTTTGTGGATGACATCCTTATATTATCCAAAGCTATCATATCGGAATGGAGAGTGATCGATAAACTGCTTACACTTTTTTGTAAATCCTCTAACCTAGCAGTGAACCTATCAAAATCAACAGTACATTATTATGGCCTTTCAGATCATGAACTGGACGATTTCAAGTCTGTCCTTAAATATACTTTCAGTGATCTTAATATTGTATTTCATTGCCTAGGCTACTACTTGAAGACTGGGACACATCGAGCTTCAGATTGGGAATAGATTGTGGCCAAAATTTCTACCAAAATCAATTTTTGGGGCAACAGGTGGCTTTCATTGGTTGGGAGGTATATCCTAGTAAAATCTATTCTGGAAGGTCAAACAGTCTATTGGATGTCTTTTGAAGAATTACCCTGCTCGGTCTTAACCAAAATCAGGAAATTGATCTTCGATTTTTTGTGGAATGGCCACCAAGATAGACAGAGGATTCACCTTTGTAGCTGGGAGCTGCTGTCAAGACCCAAAAGGAATGGAGTCTAGGGCATTCACGATTTAAATTCCTTCAATCAATCATTAAACTTAGTAACTCTTTGGCGCGTTCTAACAGTGGAAAGTCTTTGGCATTTTGTTGTAAGAGATAAATATCTTAAAAATTCCTCTCTTATCGATTGGCTAAGAAAACCAGTCCATAAAGATGGATCTGTATCAAGGATTTGGGCAATTTTATTGCACACACTTCTGATCATTCTTCATTGGACCACGTGGCTACCTGGTAGTGGAACACATATAAAAATAGGTTGTGATAAAATTCTAGGTATGGGTATAAGATCTATACTCAGCAATGAATTACGGTTGACTCTTAACAGTAATCAGATCACACTCCTCTCGCATGCAGCAAAGATGCAGAATCAAATCTTTTGTACATATCGATGGAAATCAAGTGATAATTTGGGTCTAGTGGATGCATTAGCAACGGAATGGACAAATTTCACTAAAGTGTTGAGTGGAGAAGGCATTACACTATTTTCCACTAACAAAGACGTATTGAAATGGGTAGGAGGAGACCGGTCGGGGGCATTTACAGTCAAAAACTGCTATGATGTGATTATATCAACGCGTTCCTAGCCGATTTGGAGAGCCTGGAAGATTGATTGTTGGAAATGGTGTACTCAACTAAAAATTATAATTTTTTTCTCAATGGCGACAGAAAACAGAGTACTTACTTGGGACGTACTCCTTAAAAAAGGATGGATAGGCCTAGTTCTGTGCTTTTTATGTAAAAAAATCACAAAAGACACACAACATCTGCTCATTCATTGTGATTTCATGAGAAGAGTGTGGGTGTCACTAACTCAACAATTAAATCAAACTTTTTGTTGGACTGGCCCTTCATTGGCTGACTACATGGAAGATTGGATCCAAAACAGGTCGGCACCCAAGGTTCTCCCATTAATAACGTCTTGGTTTATTTGGAAGGAACGCAATCTGGCAATTTTTGAAGGGAAGCATCCATCAGTAATTACAGTGGTCATCAAGATCCTTGGAGCACTCCATAAAAGATTGGTTGTCAACAAACCCCAAGTATTGAGAATAAAACCTTTCTTTAGACATCAAGGCTATACATTGGCCCTTTTTTACGGGGAAGTAGAGGTAGGGGGCTTGAGATGTGGGGCAGTAGGGACGCTTAAATGTATTGAGGCTCCGGATTATAGATGGTTCATTAGTTGTGGTGCAGGAACCAACACAGAGGTTGAATTGATGAGAGCATGGGAGTCACTCTAGATTGCGAGTCTTCTAAATATACATCATTTACATGTCATGGGGGATTCCAAAGTAATCATCTACTGGCTTAATAAAAAAGGGAATTTGCAAGCGATCAATATCGAAGGGTGGAAGATGAGGATAAGAGAACTTATGGCAGTCTTTCAAAGCATTAATTTCCAACATATTTATAGGGAATCTAAGAGAGCACTACACTCTCCCAAAGGTAAACTAATATATTTTACATGGGATGGTGAAAGCGAGGGCCCAACCAATCATATAAACATTTTCTAATTTTTTGAATCTATTTTGAGTGGACTGCATTTGTTATTTTCTGGAAGTCGATATTGACATCGAAAGGAATCACTCCTTCATTGTTTGAGGTTGGGCAAAGATGATTCAATTCAGCAGCTTATCCAGGTACACTATAGGTTGGCATGGATGACATGATTTGGACGAAGGCTTTGTTTCTTGTAGTGGAGTTAATGTAGAATGACAGTTTTTTTTCAATCTTATTTACATTTGACGAAGATGTAAAAAAATTATAATTTCAATATAATTTTGAGCGATTTTTCATCTAAAAAAAACTTACTTTACTAATAATTAATGAATTGACCTTAATGTTTATTTAGGTTTTTAAATTGGGTTATGTATTAAGAATTGGTCATTAATGAATGTTATTACTGAATTCCATTTTGTTTATATGTGTCGATTGATATTATTGTATAATATTTAGGATTATATTAATATCTTCATTCTAATGAATTTGGTTAATCATTTATAAAGCGAACGGAATTAATGAATTAAATTAATGATTTTATAATCAATACCTGCGCTTCGGACTAAATTAAATAAGGTGCAGGCTGCGCAATCTTAAGAAGGTTTGATGTGATGAAATTATTACATAATTACAGGTTTCGTCACTAGTTAGAAACTTCTAGATTTAACGTTGGACATTAAGCAGTTCTTGGTGAAATGAATTTATAATTTGTGTTGGTGAAGCTTTACTTTATTTACTTTTACATTGTTGTTCTAGTAAAAACAAAAACAAAAAAAAATGTGTTACTTAATGAATTATTGTTCTAATCATAATTTTACATTCTTGTTATTGCTTACTCATTTTGTCCAGACTACTCGAGGGTCGTTACAACATGCAAGCAAGATGATATTAAAACTAAAACATATGAAACTTAATTATACTTTATGACAACATGCAAGCAAGAGGAAGGTTTTCTACTTGATGACAATTTCATAAGAGTGTCGCCTAAACATCTCATGTGATGTATCAAAAAAAACATGTGAAATCATTAATTATCCCATAAGTAATGAGTAAAAGCAAAGGATTACCACATAACATCTTTTGTAAGAAATGTAAATGATGAAACCAACTTAGGGTCAACACCAAACAAGTCATGACAACTTGATGCAAAGAATCAAAGAGACTGCACTCATTAGTACTTTTAACATCTATGCAAGTCATAAGACAATAGTGAATCAAATATTGAAATATGAAAGCATAATTAAACATTACAATTAAAATGAGTCAAGAAAAGCACATTCAAATACATGGAATTTAAAATGAGGGTCTCTAAGTTTTGCAAACTAGGGTTAGTTGAAGCCTTAATAGATCCCAAGTATTGAGTATATGAAGCAAACAAAGACTACCATCACTCATGTGGAATATTGAGAGATTGACCAAAAGATATCAATGCCACTACTTATGTGATAGTGATCCCTACATTTGAACGGAATCCTCCTACCTAAGGAAAATAATGTATAAATGTAAATGTTATGGCCTAGTAAAAGGTTGAATAGTTTGTGATTGAATTTTGGTGATAGATATAGTTTGTCCTTAAGGTTGAATAGTTTGTGATTGAATTTTGGTGATAGATATAGTTTGTCCTTTATAGATAAGTATTGTAATGTGATTTCTAATACATTGATGTATTTACTAGTGCTTGATATTAATGGAATGAGGTTTCCTATTCAAATAATTTTCCTTCTACTTTTGGTATATTGTGATGATGTATATGTTTATTTTTACATTATCTATGATGATACATTCTTCCACCAAGAAAAAAACTAGGGTCTAAATTTCTCCATTGGGTTAATTTTTCATGTTTAATATATATATGCACTGATTTTTTTTTTTTTCTAAAAATAAAGTTCTCCCAAATTTTATAGGATAAATTTGTTTAACTTTAAAAATAATCGAAATTTTCTAAAGGCTATCTAAAATCCTTAGAAATTTGAATATTTTTATAAAAATATCACCAAACATTTTGTAGTTAGTATTCTAAGAATTGGTAAGTTTCAACAATTGGTATTATAAGGCATTGGTAGAGAGCACTTGGCAGCATACACCGAATGGTTGGAGCTTCAAGCTGTGGAAGTGGAACATCGCTCTAAAAATTAAACTTTTATTTTGGTTAGTCTTAAGAAACAAAGTCCTCACTTGGGAGAACTTGTTAGCAAAGGGGTGGGAAGGACCAAGTTTTTGTATCCTGTGTAGAAAGAACACAGAGATGCAAAACCACATGTTTATTCATTGTCCGTTCACTCGTCATGTTTGGAACTTTCTAGCGAGAACCCTCAAGTTACTGTTGATTAGGGATGGGAGCTCAGTCGATGATTGTTTGGTGACTTGGGTTGGGCAGCACCCAAATTTAGCTGAGCTACCAGTGATTGTCTGTTGGTATATTTGGATGGAGAGAAACATGGTTTTGTCAAGTCCATAGGATATTTCAATGCATGTGCTTCATCTCGCAAAGGACCAAAACTTTGCAAGAACAAAAATCCACCTCGGCTTCAACAAATGGTGGGGTGGTTCAATGGAGCGACTATAGCAGATGGATCTCATAGTGGAGCGGGAGGACTTATCAAAATAAATGAAACTACTTCGTATAAATGGACTTTCAACACTGGCCCCGGGACAAATAATAGAGCCGAGCTATTGGGGGTCTGGGCTACTCTTTTCTTGGCCATAAGATTACATATTACAAGGTTACAGATAACAGGGGACTCAAAGATCATTATAGATTGATGTAATCGTATCAGGAGTCTCCAGAGCTTGGCACTGGAAGGATGGAAGGAAAAAATTAAAAAGTTGAGCACACTTTTTCAAAAGATTTCTTTTAATCATGCCTATAGAGAGTTCAATAAGGAGGCGAACGATCTTTCGAAGAAGGTGCTCAAGGATCATTTCCAGCGAGGTTCGATCCTCTACACTCAATGGGAAGATAACAATCAAGGACCTTCTAGGAGCTATAAAGTTTTCTAACATTTGTTGGAGTTTTTTATTTTTTCTTCTGTAGAAGACAGTTTCTTTCTTTGAAGATTAGATGGGATGTTTGAATATAGGTTTGAATCCTGGTTAAAGTCTTCAGGTACTGGAGAATTAGCCTAAATTTTGAAAGTTTTGTAAAGACAACTATGAAATTATATATCTATATATCTGTCTCAGGTTTTGAGCTGACAACTGAAATATTTTTATAAGAGATGTAATCCTATTATATTTGCTAATATAATGAGTAATTTTCTTGTTTGGAAAAAAATTTCAACAAGGTTTGTACAATTTAAGATAAGTATGGATCCTTAAATTTTTCAATGTAAACTTCCACTTTGGTATAATATGTTGTGTATTTGTTGTATTGTGTTGCATGTGCTAATGGTAGATATTGTAGATGGTAGAACTATTTATGGTAACTCTATCTATCCATGTTATTTATAGATATGGTTGCACCAGTCAACTATTGACACGTGTGTCTTAGGAATGCACCTTGGGTGAGACCTTCTCTACTCACGAGGATTAACATGTCAATGTAGACGAAAACCTCTTTGTTGAACACCCACATGGACCATGGTCTTCTCATTTGAGCCAACACAACCCACTACTATATAAAACAAAATTTGCAAGTCTTGGAGTATCGAGGATATTTTACATAGAAATGTTTATTAGAAAAATCTCTATGGGCCCAATAATGACAAAGGTCCACTATGTAAAATCAAATTCTTTGACCATGGACCTTGGGGGAAAAGAAGGGTGTGCTAGAGGACTTCCACATAGTTTTGCCTGATGGCATGGACCTTTCCACCATGAATTAAAGTTGAGGCTCACATAAGTTTACTCTAGGACAAATTTTTAACTTCGACTACATCAATGAATATCATGAATTTTGAATTATTGGTTAAGAAAACCAATTTCATATAAATAACAATTAGTTCATCTCGTGGAAGTTAGAACAAATTTTTATTATTTAAAATTCTTTTATCTAGATAAATGGAAGTAGATTAGTGTGCTAGATGAGGAGGATTTTATACTAAGAATTTTGATTGAATAGTGTGAGCATGGAGAAACTTAGACCTCTTTGAGAGTGTAGTGACTCCATGAGTTGCACACATGCCTAAGAATTGGTTGATGTTTATTTAAAAATACTCTCATTTCTATGTGTCTTGTGTATTTAGCTTCTTGTTGTGTTAATTTTTATTTATATAGGTTTTATGGTTTGTATCATAAAGTCTCTTGAAAAAATTATACCATAGTTGTTCTCATTTTAGTATTACTCTCTCAAGTTGAAGATATAAGGTTCCCTTGTATCTTCTAGTGAAAATGGTCTTGTTCTCGTTGTGTACAATCTTTGAGTTAGCTCAACTTGATTTGAACTTATTTTATGCATGTATCGTATTTATAATTTGAGCACACATTTTTGAAGAAACATGCCCTCTTAAAATATTGTGGGCTTTATTGTGGATCATGTGTAACGAGTAAGATATTGAAATTGATGGTGGCTTCCTTAGATCAACATGTGTGCCCTTCTTTGTAAGCTCCTTGATGTCTAAATAATAATGAACCAAAAAATTGAAAAGTGGAAAAGTGATTTTACTTTTGAAAAGTGTTGAGCGTGGATGATTTTAAGGATGGAAATTTATTTTAAAACATAGAATCCTTGGCAAATCTTACTAATCCTTCATATGCCAACTATAAATGTTTAGCAATATTTTTGTAAAAATATTCAAATTTCTAAGGATTTTATATAGTTTGTATAAAATTTTGGCGATTTTTAAGGTAAATTAATTTTATCCTATAGAATTTGGACGAACCAATTTTAGAATAGAAAATCTTTTTTTTGGAAAAAACATGAAAAATTAGCCCATGAACGAAATTTAGCCCCTAAATTAATCCATGTTGAGATGAAAAGAAAAAGAGAAAATGAAAATATTAAATAAAATAAAAATAATAAATTATGAAGTTGTCTTTTGCCTTTATTTATTTTATTTAGGAATTTAGTGTATTCTTGAGGTCATTTTTCAAAGGTGAAAATATCATTAAATGAAATAAAAATAATAAATTATAAAATTATGAATTTCTCTTTTTCCTTTATTTATTTTATTTAGGAATTTAGTGTGTTCCTAAGGTCATTTTTCAAAGGTGGAAATATCATTTGGTTTTATATAAGGTCATTTTTCAAAGGTGGAAATATCACTTGGTTTTATATAGGGGTTTTCACACTTGTTGTGTTTTATTTAGACATGGTGCAACTTGACATCATAATATTGATAATGGCATAATGTATGATTCTATTATGGTTTATGGTTGAATTTAACCAGCATAGATCCATGTTAAAAGAGATCCAATTTCTTAAGGTGTAATTTTTTATTATTATTGTTGTTTTTAAATTAAGATGACTTTATTTATTATTTCAATTTATTTTTTATTATTGTTGTTATTTTAACTAAGCCTACTTTATTTTTATTAATTAAGTAGACTTTATTTTTATTAATTAAGAAGATCACCTAACCCCTCAACATCTCCCCCATATTGAATTGTAAAGCACTTGGGTTATAGAGCACCTTGCTACTCTCAATGCAACAAGTAAAACGTGTTATTCTATGAGAAAGAAAAATTACTCTAGAAATGTCATGAAAAAATTCTTGCTACTTCATAAAATACCAATGAAAAAAATCATGGTGAAGTATATTCATTAAAAGATACTAATGTCAAACATCATGACGAGATTTCTTCCTTATAAAATAGTATTTCCTAACTATATAATCCTAACATAAGAATTTTTTTTTACATTTTTTTAAGTATTATTATTATTATTATTAACCTAATATCCAACTTTATAATGAAGTCAATATATTCTAAAATTGTTTCCCAACATAGTAAGGAAGTTGTTTTACTCTAGAATGACAATTTTAGACTCTTATATGAGTATCAAGATTAAAAAATAATTATGATCACATACCTTTAACCATTATTTAATAATTAGATCAAAATTTTAGACTCTTATATGAGTATCAAGATCACAAAAATAATTATGATCACATACTTTTAACCATTATTTAATAATTAGATCAAAAGATATACGCCATTTAAAATAAAATAAAAAAGGTCCGGGGCTTCGGGAGCCGCAGCTAAGTCAATCCGCTAATTTCTTTCTTTTTGAATGAGTTCCCTGCCCGCTAGCACATCTGTTGCCCTTAATGATAAAGAAACATGTTTCGAATAAACATATTGGATTAGTTGAATGATAACCACGAGTAAATTCCAAATTTTTATTTTTTATGTTTCTTAAGAAACATGGTAAACTTTTTCCACATGAAAATTGTTCATTATATTAGAAAATATAATTAGTTTATATTGTTGATAATTCCTTACAATCAAAGGTCAAGTCTTTTCAAAATA